>JASDQU010373589.1:35721-52026 GCA_032191745.1 Picea mariana
TGAAAATTCACAGGGGTTATAACAATTAGGAGTTATAGGTGTTATTCAAAGTAAGGGTTAGGAGATGCATGTCATGTTAGATTTTAGGTGTTAGAATTGCAAAGCTTAGGTGTTACAATTATAAAGGTTAGAGGTTAGAATAATAATGTTTATTGATGTTAGTTTTCTAAGATTATTAAGGTTAAAGGATAGGTGTTATATCATTATTTTTGGTGTTAATGGTTAAATGGGTTATGAGTTACAAAGTAAGAATTTGTAACCGATTACATATTGAGTTAACAAATGAAGAATCTTCTTCTATTTGGAGTTTTCCCATATATATATGTATGATCCACTAAAGGTGATACATTATCTTATGTATGATCCCATAATTTTAAATGTGTAAACTTCCACATCAAGCATGGCCACGCTAGAATCATGGGGTCATTGGACTCAAGGAGGGATGAGGATTTATAATTATACATAGATGTGGATAGTTGGAGGACAATGATAATTTTGAAGGTGCTAGGCCTCTTCTTACACACCACCATATTACCTCTCATTGACAATCTGTGTATTGATCCCTTTTAGTTTTGGGTTGTTAGTATTTTCAATTGCATGCACCTTTCAATCTAGTCAAAGTTCAATTAATGTCTCTTGTTATTGTAGGGTTATAAAGCCTCATCCCAATGCCCATATGCCTCCAACCTTGTGATCTAATCATTTGGTGACAAGTGTCATGAAGGGTGATGACTAAGACTAGGGGTAACTTTCAATTCAAGGCTAGGAATGACCAGACCCACATCAAGTGAAGGAAGAAAATTAAGAAGGTACATGTGTTGTCCCATTCCATGTCAACAAAAACGCATCCATTCATTTGGAACACTAAAACCCGACAAATCGATGACTCCACTAAATTAGGGTTTATGGTTTACATGATGAATTGATGATGGAAGAAAGTGGGTGTGTGAGTCAAATTTGAGTCCAAAAACCCTCCCATATCGTTAAGGTATGCAAATAGTCTATCCATGTCAAATTTCAATGTATACAGAAACAGTTTGAAAACATTTCAATGTTGGCCCCATTCACAGGTCATTGTTGCCTGTGTCTAGTCCTAGTACAATTTCCTTGTAAAATTTGAATAAAAGATTTAAATAACACAAATTAAAAAATGAAAATTCAAGTCAAAAGAATTGTAGTTGAATATAGCAAAAAGGAGAGGCATATTGTTTCAATGCAAAGCAAAACCAACAGTTTTCGATGTAGATATTGTTTCAAATTTGGATGGAAATCCTGTAGAAAGGAGAGGCATATCAGACAATTTTAGATGGAAATATGATAGATATTTATTTGTCGCATTAAATCCCTGGGATGACATACCTACATCGTTGGTATGAGATGTTTTCGAAATTGCTAAATTCAAATTCTGCAATTAAAATATGCAATTTTGCCGGATTTGCATTGAAAATGCTCATAAATGGTGCTTTTTTATAGTTTTCAATGAAACATAAGAACCTGGCATCCACGTTGACCATTACCAGAACAATGGCTTATATTTTCGAATTAATGCCAAAATAACAACGTGTTTCTCTGACAAAAGATTGGGATTGATCATATTTTATTCAAAAATGACAAAAAATTAAATTATGGTTATCATTCATTGGCTTATACAAAAATATAAACATAAAAATGTAAATCCCTGGGATGACATAACTATATCGTTGGTATGATTAGGCGCAGTCACGTAGAGCTCCACTTGGTTTCGAGAATAGTTCATTCTCTACTAAACAGGGGAAACCACATGAAGGTGGAAGCTCTAATTATGCCCCCCCCCTCACATCACTCTCAATTTCCCCATAGTACCTAATTTGAAATTATAAAGAACTTGCATCATATACTATATTATACAAAATAAAAACATATAAAGATCATATAAAAGATATAAACACATGCCTCTTCTTTTCAACAATTAAATATCAGTCATCTTCTTCTTCATCCAGCTCAACATCTGTATCAGGATCTGGTTCATAATCGATATTGTTGAAAGGCTCAATCATATCAACATCATCATCAACTTCATTTTCGCTAATATAGTTATCGATATCGTCAATGAGATCGTCGTCTCCTACATTTGGATGATCAACTTCTTCAACTTCTTCGTCTGACACATCGACTACAGCCACCTGATCCTGATCTGCATAATCATGATCTTCTTCCTCATTATTATCTTCATCCTCGGCTACATGATTATACTTTACTAGTCTTCCTCTTGGATCATATCTAACAACGTATGACCAACCTGCTTTACCAGGTACCTCTAAGTAAAATACTTGCTCACATTGACTTGGAATAACATAAGGCTCTGTACCCGGTTCAAATGCCCTTGTATTAACCATGGTAAATCCATTATCATGCTTAATAACAGTTCTTTCAGGTTCACGTTCATGCATTTGTATCCTGTACCATTTAACCTCAAACAAAACTATTTTAAAAGAATTAAAATCACACTCAATTATATCCTCCAAATGCCATAGTACCTATTCTCAGTTTCTTCTGGATTTTTGTCACTTATAGATAAAATGTTGGTGACCTTAAACACTACAACTATCCCACAATCTGAGGTTTTCATCTTATCATCCAACATTTTGATATGAAATTTACGACCATTACACTACATAGCCTTGTGATGTTTCAAATGCAACATGGACAATAAGTAAAAAATACATTGCCAATTAATAAACCTCATATAGGACTTAGTAAATATATAATTCAAAAATTAAACAAACCAAATACATTGAAAAATTGGGAAATAAATAGGAAAATGTGGGTAAAAAATTTACTTGCCTGTTTATCTTTTAAACCAAAGGCTAAATCAACTTCCCTTGATGTAAGATCATGAAATTGATCTCGATGACAATGCGTTGTTTTAATCATCTTACTCACCCATTCCCATGATAACCTATCGAAGTATTCTTCGGTATATTCTATCCAATGCTCCATCCAATCAATGTTGTTTGCAATGTATAATTGTAAAGCATCCCACTCTCGAGCAACTATATGAAAAAATAACAATTTAATATCATTAATTAGCTATTGTTAATAAATGAATAATTTAATATAGTTCAATATGCAGGACCAAAAAATTTAAAAAACCAGTATGATAAAATAAAATTGGAAAAACAAATGTGTAATATATTAAATCTACATCATCATCTAATAATTACCTTTCACAGTCCTCATTTTACCTTTCCCCAATAGGACCTCCCCTTCAAATTTGTTGATGGAGTCGAGATGCCAAATGTAAGGCACATTCATATTTTATGCTAATTTAGGTATATATTGACTAATATACACCATGCATTGATATACCATATATCCCTCAACCATAGAACCCTTTGGATGTGCTCTTTGTCTAACAAAAGCCTTCAATAACTTCAAATGCCTCTCCACCATCCACATCGACCTTGTGTGTACTGGTCCACATAATTTAATCTCCTCAACTTGGTGTATGAGGTAGTGTTCTTGTGCATTGAAAAATGCTGGAGGTAGATATTGCTGCATTTGATACATTAGTCGGGGAATTTCTCTCTTCCAATACCTTATATCTTCTTTATGGATTTCTTTTTATTATAGCCAACTACAAATGTTGATGCAATAAAATAATATCAAGGCATACATAAATTTGCATATAAACCATAATATGTCAATAAGTTCCGCTACAAATCAAATAAGAAGTACATATTCCTTATAAAACATTACTTACCTCATGTATTTGCCAAGTACATAAATAATTTGTTTTATGTTGTTGTCAAAGTCGTTTGGGAGAGATAAAGGTAGAACATACTATAACAAAAAACAAATAATAATTATTTGTTTCCAAAAAATGCGTACCAATAAGGAAATATATTATAACCTACTAATTACCTTAATGAATGTATGCTAGTCATGTGTTTTAACCCCACCAAAATCACCTTTTTTCATTAAGATATTTTGTATGTTCGATGAAAACCCCGTTGGAAACCTAATTTTTCGAATGACCTCTTTTACAATATTGCTCTGTTGCTCCGTCAATAACCAAGGAAGACTAGTATCTATTTACGGCCATCGCCATTAGAATTAATAATAACACTTTGCAATTCATGATTAGCTTCCTGGATGTCACAACAAATATTTCCAATTCTCTCTTTATCAGTCCTTCCATCTAAATTTTGTTATGTTCTTCTCGATATGCATTGTATCAAATAGATGAACTATTTGTAAGTGCTCATAGTATGGAAATCTACTGAATTATATTGAGTAACTTTTCATTCATCGTGGAAGCCCATTCGTGCCTTAACGTCAATCATGAACATCAACAAATTAAAATTAACACTAATTAATCAAACAAAATTAAATTAATACTAATGAAATTAACCAAAGATTTATATAATATGTCATACATAAATAATTTGCATACCTTGACGATTTCTAATATATTCCAACTTCCANCATTAGTTGGGGAATTTCTCTCTTCCAATACCTTATATCTTCTTTATGGATTACTTTTTATTATAGCCACCTACAAATGTTGATGCAATAAAATAATATCAATGCATACATAAATTTGCATATAAACCATAATATGTCAATAAGTTCCGCTACAAATCAAATAAGAAGTACATTTTCCTTATAAAACATTACGTACCTCATGTATTTGCCAAGTACATAAATAATTTGTTTTATGTTGTTGTCAAAGTTGTTTGGGAGAGATAAAGGTAGAACATACTATAACAAAAGACAAATAATAATTATTTGTTTCCAAAAAATGCGTACCAATAAGGAAAAATATTATAACCTAATAATTACCTTAATGAATGTATGTTAGTCATGTGTTTTAACCCCACCAAAATCACCTTTTTTCATTAAGATATTTTGTATGTTCGACGAAAAACCCGTCGGAAACCTAATTTTTCGAATGACCTCTTTTACAATATTGCTTTGTTGCTCCGTCAATAACCAAGGAAGACTAGTATTCTATTTACGACCATCTCCATTAGAATTAATAATAACACTTTGCAATTCATGATTAGCTTCCTGGATGTCACAACAAATCTTTCCAATTCTCTCTTTATCAGTCCTTCCATCTAAATTTTGTTATGTTCTTCTCGATATGCATTATATCAAACAGATGAACTATTTGTAGGTGCTCGTAGTATGGCAATCTACTGAATTATATCGAGTAACTTTTCATTCATCATGGAAGCCCATTCGTGCCTTAACGTCATTCATGAAACATCAACAAATTAAAATTAACACTAATTAATCAAACAAAATTAAATTAATACTAATGAAATTAACCAAAGATTTATATAATATGTCATACATAAATAATTTGCATACCTTGACGATTTCTAATATATTCCAACTTCCATAAGCAAGGTGTCATTCTTCGTGGTTTTTTTCCATTCTCTTCTTTACCATTGCATTTTTCTTTGTCTGTAGTTCGATAACTATGGTTGTTAGGAAGAAAGTGCCTATACTCATCAAACACATCCTTTCCTAAACTCCTTGAACAACGAGATTTTATCTTGGAACCACAAACTGGGCATGCAAATTTACCCTTTGTTTGAAGACCTACAAGATATATGAATTAATGTAGCAAATTAGAGTTACAATTTAAAATAATGCATGATATTTTCAATAAATATATATAATATTAAACCACAAAAGAAAGTAACAATATACCACAAAAATGTGTTAACCCGGGAGCATCATGAATTGTCCATGATAGTATTCCATGGAATCGAAATCGTTTTTGCCCTATTGGTCTAGAGATGTCATACATAGTTACGTCAGCCCATAACTTCAACAACCCATCGATAAGAGGCTCAATATATATGTTCATATCTTTAACCTGGTACTTACCTAATTGGTTCAACATACTACATGATTAATTATACTTATCTAGATGTCATTATATATAAAAGAAATAATTACCATGCATGAAACAAAGAAATGAAATATTTTGTCATAGTTTAAAGAAAATAAAATATAATTAAATAACTCGAACAATCATTGCCAACATTGTGTGCTCTCTCTTGATCGACATCCAAGGAGGAAGGTTATTGTTTATAACAAAAACATGACACACTGAGTACGTAGAATGAAGCTCTCCAAATGGATTGATACCATCAGCTGCCAACAAAAGTCTAACATTAAGAGGTTCTTCTTTAAAAATTGGCCACTTTTCTTCGATGTACTTCAATGAAAAACCATCTGCAGGCATTCAAAGAACATCATCTCGACTTATTTTCTTTTCATGGAAATCCATAAATTGTGCTATACTTTGGCACCTGAACAACCGCTGGAAACGTGGAATTATCGGAATATAACGAAGAACTTTGTGAGGCACCTTCTTTAATGCTTTATCGGTTCGATATATACTTATTTGACATTGTGGGAATTCATTTTCTAATGCATATTGTCCATAGTATATGATATGATCATTAGGACATGCATCAATAGCTTGATAGTCCATTCGAATTTGTTTCATGATCACAGATATTTCTCAATATGTGTGTGGAAAAATATTTGATGTCGGTAATAGAAATTCACCTAACAATCTACAAAATTCAAAACAATAAGTCAATGTAAACAATATTAATCATCAATATCACATCCATACTAATTTAAAAATTAAAAAACAATAGCAATATAGGAAAAAATTGAACCTTTTAAGTATTTGTGAACATGCAAGAATAAATAATTAACAAATTAAATACCTTAGTATCTGTGTGAGGCATGTGTTTGATAAACCATTCAAAACCTTCAAGTTCACCAACAAAAATATAGCAGATAAAAGATTTGTTGTTGAGCCTTCATAAAGAGGTTGATGTGACTTCTCGAGTGGAGGATCAACATCATGACTATCATCCTGGTTGTCCTCATCCATTGGAGAAAATGTGTCTTGGACCAGTCTATGTATCTCATCTTCCTGATTTGAATCACTAATGTTATCTCCATCCATATCATCATTAATAACTTGATCAATATCTTCAATATTCTGATCTCGAAGTTCATCACCCTGTAAAGGAGTATTTCTACTAGTACTTGGAAAATCACTCTCTGGAGGTCGACATTTTGGGGGCATCGTCTATATTTTTAAAAACAACGTAGAAATGTTAGTGTGTATGGAAAATATAAAAATCTCGATAAGAAATATTAATAAAATTCATGACATGATGACTATTATAGAGAATACATTAAATATTGAATCCTCTTACCAAGGGACGATATTCATAACCCTCTTCAGTGTGCCCCTTCTCCCTACAATGTCTTTTAGTTGTTGTTATTAAAACTCTTTTTCTTTGCAAGCCCCTGCAATCATAGCAAGGTAAATAACATTTTCCATCGCCCCTCGCCTCTAATTCCGCTCTTAATCGAGCAAGCTTCATGTCATTTTCGTTCATAGTGACAAATCCTTGTACTGACAAGTAATTGTCTTATCTACACCATACCAAACAATAAGTTGTCACTTTTTTATATTTTAGCTACTCCTTCATGATATTTTAGCTACTCCTTTCGATTATGATATGTTTATTTATAGTGACCTACAATCCTCACAATAATTTCTTCTAAGACATTTTGACATGCTTTTATTATTATTATTGATTAACTATTAAGATCAATATGCTTCAATTTGTACTTTAGAGTAGTGTGTACTGAATCACCATGAAAAATAATTACACACCATTTAACGAAAGTGGTCAAAATTCCTCAAACTTGAATCACTTGACACCATACACTAGCCTCTAAGTTGTTTTGTAGATAAAATGTCAATCTTTGAAATTCACCACTAAAAAAAGAATGCCATCCACTTGTCATTCAAAATTGGGCTGGGTTGGTTTAAATTATGACGTGTTGATTTGTAACTACATACAATGGTCACAATTTTATGCTACTTACAGTAGTCACGGTTTTATTTTCTAAGACACTTTGACATGTTCTCAGTTTTCATTTTCTGACTAGTATATTTCATCATGTTATCATAGATTTCGTCATGAAATTTTTATATTTTAGCTACTCATTAATAGTGTATAAAAAAATTACATCAACTACAAACTAGAGTTAATCACTACATCTAGAATTGTGTGTGATTATAAAAAATTGAGAGAAACAACATCACATATGAATACAATGTTATATGACTAACCTAACCTAATACTAGACTAAAAATATGACATTAATATATATAGGCACAACATCATAGAAACACAAAAGTTAGAGAGCTAACAAGGTCACTAAGGGATAGAATTACACCTAAGAGGATTTTTTTCCATTTTCCATTTCAAACATTAGTCCAACTAGTAAAGTTGTTATGAGTTGGTGGTTTTGGAATAAGGATTAAATTGACATAAAGAATTGTAGGCTCAAATTAATGTAGATTGATAATGACATCTATTTTTAATGTTTGAATTGACTTATTGATGGAGTAATTTTCCCTCTTCTTAAAATACTTCTTCGGAAAATATTTTTCTTAACATTTCACATGAATTTCCATAGAATATACTAACTAGATCCAAAAAACAATGACATGAAATATGGTACTACACATATAATATATTATCAAGGAAAAAACAAGCTACATGAAATTTCATTTGAACAAAAATTTACAAGTTAAATGAGTACATAAATAAAAAAAACATACTAACCTTGCAAGTTCAAAATCCGAGCTATGTAGATCGAGAATTGGATTTGTTCAACCAGTGTGTGACGGAAAAAATAAGCAGCTCAAACAAAAGCCACGAATAGTGTCACAACTATAGAAATTGTGTCGCAAAGTCTCTTAAAGTCAGGTATATATAGATTGACTAGTCAACTAGCTGTTAGCAGATGCTTTTTGAGATAGGAAAAATATTCGTGGCAATAGTGACGAACTTTCGTGGCAATAGCGACGAAAATCCCGCCCAATTTAAAAAAAATAAAAAATAATGGAAATGTGGAAAAATTTCGTGGAATAATCCACCCATATGTAGTAGTGTACTCATGTGGTTCTATGAGTTCAATGGCTATACTCTTTGGGAGATATATGCATGAATTATAAGGAAATGTAGATGGAGTTCCATAAAAAGGGTGGACAACGAGCTTTCCTAAGAGGTATGTCGACAAGTGCCCCCAAGATTGTGTCTAACCAGTGCATGGAGTCCCTTTTTAGACATGGAGACATAGCTTGCATGGCAGAATGATTGATCACCATGGAGAATCCATCACATGAACGTCAACATTACTATAAGGATATCCAGACATTGCTTGGAAAGCATGAGAGAATGTTTGAACCATTTTAGGAAGGAAGACCACCTCACAGAGGGTTTGAGCATGTCATTGAGCTAGAAGAGGGGTCAAAGCTCGTGATCACCACTCCTTATAGGCATCCAAAAATATTCAAGGAATAAATAGAGAAGGAAATAAAGGAGTTGTTAGAGATGGGACACATCAGGCCTAGCTCTAGTCCTTCTGCTTTGTTAGTTATACTGGTGAAGAAGAAAGATGGTACTATGAGGGTGTGCATAGACTACAAGGCACTAAATAAGAAGACCATAAAAAACTGATACCCAATACCCAGGATTGATGAGTTGATCGACAAGCTTCATGGGGAAGTGTACTTCTCAAAGGTTGATATGTGATCATGATACCACCATATTCGAGTCAGGGAGGAGGATATCCATAAACCAACATTCAGGTGTCACTATGGGCACTGCGAGTTTCTAGCCATTCCCTTTGGGTTGACTAATGCACTAGCTACCTTTTAGTCATGCATGAACCATATCTTCAACAAACAGTTGAGGAATTTTTTAATGGTGTTCTTTAGTGATCTTCTCATCTACAACAGGAAGTGGGAGAAACACCTGAAGCATGTGGATGATATTCTCACCATTATGGAGGAACAATTACTTTTTTCCAAGGAGGCAAAGTGTGAGTTCAAGTTGACAAAGATTCTCTATCTGGGGCACGTGATTGGTGTTGAGGGAGTAAAGGTGCATCATGAGAAGATCCAGAACGTCTTAAACTATCCCACCCCCAAATCACTCATATATCTATGAGGATTATTCGGGATATGTAGCTATTACATGCGCTTTGTGAAAGGATTTTCATAGTTGGTTGCACCATTAACAAACCTCACCAACAATGGGGCGTTTCGATGGTCAGATGATGCACAAGTAGTGTTCAATAGAATGAAGAGGGTTATGAGAACTTTCCCAGTATTAGCACTACCAAATTTCACACAACCTTTTGTCTTGGAGTGTGACACATTTGGTGAAGGGATAGGAGTAGTACTGATGTAGAACCAACATCTGATAGATTTTGAGAGAAGGAAGCTAAGGGAGCCTGGGAATCTCTACCCAATCAATGATAAGGAGATTTTGGCCATCATGCATGCCTTGGCTAAATTCAGACAGTACTTGGTAGGAGGATGCTTTATGGTTCGGATTGACCAAAACAACTTGATATACTTCTTGGAGCAACGAGACCTGAATGAGAGGCAGCCAAAATGGGTGAGTAAGGTACATGAATATGATTTCGACATTGAGTATGTAAATGGAAAGAAGAACATAGTTGCTGACGCCTTATCTAGGAGACCTGCAACCTTCTCCATGACAGAGATCTCAACATACTGAAAATCCATTCTCTTGGTGGAATACTCCAAGAATACCTTTGCTTGTGAGCTGATGGAGGGAAGTACCTAGGATTACAGGCATAGGGTAGTGGATGAAATCATATACTACAAATAAATGATTTATCTTGTACTTGAGTCCACACTCAAGGATAAAATTTTGAGGGAAACACATGATGCACCACTAGAAGGGCACCAGGGGTATCTGAAGACCTACAAGAAAGTGAAGGAGAGATTCTCATGGAAGGGTATCAAAGGGGATGTAATTTGTCACGTGAGGGAGAGCATAACTTGCAAGTAGAACAAGTCAGAGTTCACACATCTTGCAGGATTGCTTCAACCATTACCGACACTGGAGCATAAGTGGGAAATAATTTCCATGGAATTCATCACATAGTTACCAAAGGTGTGAGACAGGGACTGTATCTACGTGGTAGTGTATAGGTTGAATAAATATGCACACTTCTTTGATATTCCTATGGAGTACAATGAATTTTAGGTAGCACATCTATTCTTCAGGGAGGTGTTCAGACTTCATGGCCTTCTGAGGAACATAGTCAGTGATAAGAATAATGGGTTTCTTAGTGCATTTTAGTAGGATTTGTTCAGGTTATCTAGGATATAGTTGACACCTATCACTACCTATCACCCCCAGATAGATGGGAAGACCGAGATAGTAAACAAATGGATTGAGGGGTACTTGAGGAACTATGTGTCAGGGAAGAAATGGGCATAGATAAAATGGTTGCATATCAGGGAGCATTGCTACAACACCACTCATCACATGTCCATCGAGATGATCCCATTTTGGGCATTGTATGGCTATGATGCTCCATCTTTTTTGGATTTTGCGTTTGGGGAGAGTTGAACTCCTAAGGCCAAGGATTGGTTACAAGAAATTCAAGACATCTTAAGAGTCCTGAAGGAGAATTTGCAGGCCACTTAGAATCAGTAGAAGATGTATGCAGATAGATGTAGGTTAGAATGCAACTTTGAGATTGGAAATCTTGTCTTTCTCATATTGCAACCGTACAAACAATCATCGTTGAAGAAGAGTGGTGCAGAGAATCTTAATTCCTACTTCTACAGACCCTAATAAATGATCAAGAGAGTTGGGGAAGTAGCATACGAGCTAGATCTATCAGAGGACAACGATATCCACAATACCTTCCATGTATCATGCCTCAAGAAGGAATTGGGATAGCAGGTCATTGATTCAACATATCTTCCTCCACTAGATGAGGAGGGAAAATTGGTTCTAGCTCTCGAGAGGATTGTTTATTTTTGAGAACAAAGACCGAGGAGCAGGGTCATTCGAGAGTACTTGGTTGTATGGAGAGGATTTCCTGCAGAACATGCTACTTGGGAAGGGGAGCAGATCTTACAACAACCTAATCTAGAATTGCTGAAGGATAAACGATCTTGGGAAGGGAGGATTGTAATGTCCCCTTCCAATTGACTATGATGGAGGATGACTCAATAGCCTATACGACTCCTGTAGGCTATAGTCAACAAGTAAAAGGGGAGTCAAGGAGGTTTATTTGGTGTTAATAGGTAAAAATAATGGAATATCCTAAAAGTGACCTTAAATAAAATAAACAATTATATTTAAATGGAATTGGAAGGAAAATAAAGTGAAGATTTTATTTGGTCAAAATGGGGGAAAGATATAGAAGGTTGAAAGAAAGGATAAATAGAGGAGTAACCCTTCCCCTTGGTATTATGATTTGATATCTTTTTGAGTGCTCTTGTAGCCATCTTTTTCATTGGGGTTTTGGGAAGAACCCTTCCACTCTAGGTTTAGTTTTGGTGGTGCAATATCCACCCTAGCTAGACAAGAGGCGGATTCATTTGGAGTCCTCATTGGGATTCAATGCGGTGTTTGATTTCATACTAGAGGGAGTTGGGAAGCATATTGGCTTGTGCAGGGTGTTTGTGGCGATTTTCAAGAAGAGGTCAAGCTTCAAATATGCAAGTTCTAGGAGGGTTATTTCACATTTGTAAAAGGGGGAATCCCAACGGGTTGTCCCATGAGGCCCCACTAGACACCACATAGTCATCCCATGAGTACCTCTACAAATAGGAGTTTGAAACCATCTATCATATCGGGGTTGTGAGGAGCTCATGAGGGGGTCGACTGCAGATAGACATTGTTGGAGTAGAGCATAGTAAGGCTTGGTGAGTCTTGGATCAGTGGACACCGTAGATTGGAATCATTCTAGGTTTTCTTGTGTGTTTCTATAGTAGATTGTGATACTTCCTGACGACCATTAGATTTGTGTGCTCGATAATATTTTGCAGTTGTTATTACATCCATTAGACATCATTGTAATGATTTTGGGAGTTTCCATCCATAATAAGATTCCATGATTAGCTGCTTTATTTTGTGTCTTCTATATGTTTGAAAATATTCCTCATTAAGAAAACTATCTATAAGAAGTTAACAACACATTCATATAAGAAGAAGCAACAAATTTTGGGCAGAAAATATAAAATTCCTTCCTAGCCTAGTTGGGAACATTACAAACACTCATTGCATTCACAATTTGTTTGCATAAAATTTGCCCATTTTTTTATGAGTTAACATTCATCATTTCATTTTAGCATATTTTAGTTTACGATTGCTAAAAGTTAATTGTCATCGTTTCATTTTAACATATTTTAGGTTACTATTGTTGAAAGTGTATTTTTGTTAAATTTGTTGGGTTTTGACTGCTAATAGTTTTTATCCAACCATTTTTCAAAATTTCATCTCTTTATGACTTTCAAAAACAATATTGTAGTTCATCTGCAGAAAATTTGTCTAATTTTTGCTTGAGTTGATATTATCATTCCATATTCCATTTTTAGTATAACGACGCTTTGATGTTTGGTTGACATCTTAACTATTTCTTAAAATTACAATATTTTTGGCTATTTGATCACGTTATCTTTAGGAAATCCATGTCATTATTATTTTTCATTTTATTCACAGTGGATTATTTATACATTGAAAGGTACTCAAGCAGTTCGAGACCTAGTTAACTTCGCATGGAAGAAGTGGTTGTTTCACTATCAATGATAACATAAGCATAAGAAGTAACACATAATTAAAAGTACATAATGTATTTTATACAGAGGCATAACAAGTGTAATATATTTAATACAGAGTAAGTCAGAGCATAGCTATTTGTTATAGAGTAAGGTGTAACGTATTTTATACAACAGAGTAAGGCATAGCTATTTTATCTAGGTCACATCATTTCCCATATTCTTTATGTATATAACAATGATCTTGCTTGGATAAAATGTCTCTTGTGAATCTCTGCTTTTGATCAATTCAAGTCATGTACCTTGCTTGGGGTTTCCTTTATTTTATGCCTTTCAACCCTTGCTCGTGATAAAAGTACGATCTCTAGTGTACGTACAGGGTATTTATTATTGATCTATTATCCATTGTTTGTAGGCATTTAAATAAGGATACACGACTTCCTTTGGGGTTTCTTTCATTAATTTTTCCCGGTGTTGATTTGAAGTTGTATTCTGGGGTTTGAGAAATTGAAAATGACTTGGATTGGTATGCAAAATCATTTACAAGCCCACCAGTTTTCATATTTCAAGAGGGCGTTCCCTTTGATTGTGCATTTCCTTGTTGTCTGGGACCAAAAATCATATTCAACAACATTGATTTCATGGCTAGGAAGTAGATGGATTTTGTTATATTTAACCAGAATGTGGTAGCATCTTCTTCCTTATGTTATCACGACGAAGCTACTAGTAAAAAATCCATTTCCATTTTATGTTTGAAGCCAATTTTAGTTGAATCCTTTTATAAGCCAAGGGTTTTTTGTTTCATGATAAGTTTTGGAGAATTTCGATTCGTCGTGGATGAAGAAGGAGCTTCATATACGGATTTGGAGGTTTTTTCTCAAGAACTGTGAAAATTCCACAACAATTTGTATATTTCCTATACAAATGTGCCACGTCTTTAATTATTTTTTTTGTTTTTTCTCCTTCCATTGCAGATGCAAACTTGTATCACATTCTATTTTTATCAGATAGTTCGATCACAAATTTCCCCTGATTATTGTTGATCTTATGGGTGTAATAACTGAGGTGAAGTTGATACAAAAGAATAATTAATAAATTATTAAGCTGGATTTTATTAAACAAATATTAAATCATGAAATTAATTAATTAATTAATTAAACCAATATACATTCAACAAATATTTAACTAGGACAATTAATTAATTAATTAATTAAACTAATATACATTAAACAATTATTTAAATCATGACAATTGATTAATTACTTAGGGTTGTTACATACACCCACCCTTTAGGAAACTTTGTCCCAAAGTTAAAATATTTTATGATACAAGGGAAAAGACACATGGTTCACACATTCTTATCCAATAACCAACATTATCAGTAAGTAAGCCAAGAAAATTCATACATACTAGTGTACATGTGCAAGAAATGCATGTGTATCTAGTACATACAAGTCTCGTGCATGTACTAATAACAATAACTATCACCTCTATAGTAATTTCTGTACACATCCATCCAATCAACAAGACTATTCAATTTATAAAAGATAATAAACCAATCAATTGTTTGCGAAATCCCTTAATTACAATAATCTAGCTCAACAATGTTTATTTAGACAATTGTAGTTTAGTTAAGTAATTATGAATATACATATATACACATTTTCTTTTCATAAGGAAAAACAATAAATTCCATCATAAGGCAAATCTCCATACACTCTCAACTATTTCTACTCATCCTTCCTCCCTAACTTACTTCCATCTTCCATTCCTATCCTTCCTCTGCTGGACTATCTTGGAGCATCAACTATATTGACCTAACTCCAAATAGAACCCGTAAGCAGAAGTGTCACTATCATGACCAAGCTTCCCTAGCATGCAACTGACAATCATCATCACACGTCTAGGGGAGCGTGAGCTAACACCATCCTCCCATGACTCCAGGTTTCAGAGGATACATGGTGGGAAATGCCTCCACCCCTCCTAATAGGACTAGGGTCCACACCCTACAATGGAATATATAGTGGCACCATTTTGCTGGGAATTTTGTCATCGTTTATTCAGTTTTAGGTAGTCTCACCACCTGAAATCCTGCACTGGTCCACATATCATAGAAATGCATTCAAACCAATATAATTTCACATACAAAGATTCATACCATATTGTTTCTCGGTCAGTGGTCATGACATCCACTTTCATTATCATTATCTCTTGGCTATTTCATAGCCCAATGACCAGCAGATTAGTCTATAACACAAATTCATACATATCTATGCATTATCATCATGTAATTGCATACAACCATAATCTCAATTCAGTATCCACGTACCAACAACTTTAACATCAAAGTTTTCAAGTTAGAAATAGATCTCATAATATCCCCATAATTCAATTAACGTTACCCGTTCATAGAATTTTCATTTACATAATAGATTGCATCATATCTATCATCATTCAAATAACATTTAAACCTTCATAGGATTCACATTCACATAGTATATCACATCATATCCATCACCATTTAAGTGATATTTAAGCATTTATAGAATTTATATTCACATAGTAGATCACATCATATCCATCATCATTCAAATAGCATTTAAACATTCATAAAATTTACATTCTCACAATATATCGCATCATAT
>JASDQU010373590.1:0-11721 GCA_032191745.1 Picea mariana
TTGGAAAATAACAAGGTCAAACCCATATTTAATTATGAAATGGTATTAATGAATGGTAGAATATGGATAATGGCGAAAGGAAAAGAGGATGAAAATTTGACAATTCTGAGACTCAACAATCTTTGTCGAAAAGAGGACAACAATATTGAGGCTTAGATTGCTTATCGATCGAATGGGGAGTTGATTCCCAACCTTCTCGGTCCCTGCAATGCAATGAGCATCTATGTATTCCTCTATCTTCATACCGCTCCCAGATCCCTGAAATTTGATGTTGACCACCTCACTTCGATGTGACAACCCTGTCAAGAAATAAATGTCCTTGACTTCAATCCTTAATGGTTTCCCATCAAGGTTGAAGCTCTCACTATCTGGATCCGAGTAGTCCACGAGAAACTGTAGAAATCTCACTTGGGCCCTCATCCCTTTGAGAGCCCAAAAATTATATATCCCTCATATGTTCAAGGCCATTTGGGTCCCTAGATCTCTTTCTCTTTCCATAGCAGCATATACCTCCTCATCTTCCCTTTCCCTCCACTTTAGCACCATCCTACAAGAGAAAAATCTTTTTTTTAGTTAGCAACCACCAAAAAACAATGTCTATGAACATATACATGGCCTGCAGTGTTCACAGTCACGTATAGGGCTGATTATATGTTGGATGTATTTTATAAAACCACATATAATCATGCGTATACACGACCCGATGAACGATAGCTTGCGTACACCTAAAGTTCTAATTTGCACCCTTAATAACTTAAAAATGGAGCATAATTACAAAATATAATCCAATGAAAAGAAAGAGGAGGAGAAGAGGAATTACCTGGTCTAGACGGTCGTCGATTCCATCACTCATAGCTCCTGCAATCACTAGTTGAAGTTCAGAGGTAATTTCGTCCAAAATCTACTATTTGGGTTAAAAATACAAATGGTATAGTATATTTGTTTTTTTTAACTATTTATAGAAAAAAATTACCTACTTTGCATAGTTTCAGACAATATTTTCTCCTAATGGACTAATATGACAGTGGATTGAGTTGGTTTTTGTATCTTTGTCCAAGGAATCTTGCTATTTTTAGTGTTATGTCGCCTGTTCATAACTTTGGACAGGTATTTTCTCTACACAACATATAGGATATGTATCCATTCCATCATGCACACTTGCATCATCCTATGCATTACACTCATATGCCTTAGGTACAAACCCATTTTATAGTGACATGGAACCTTCTATCTGCTACTAGAAGTGTCATTATCAAATGGTAGAGACTTACCAAACATGGGTACCTTAGTTAGATGTTTTGCTTCATTCGGTGCCCATGAGGAGATTTTTTTCCATAGGGCTAGGAGTCCCTTACAACTAATACATGAATTTATGTTGAACCTCATTTCTTACTCATAAACATGCTGACCTATACCTAAATGAATCCCAAGTGAGTTTGATTTAATCTCTTTTTTGACTCATTTTCAAAAAGCAAAAATATTTTCGAGCGAACTTGTCTCTTTCACACTCGTAAATTTGATTTGAAAAGACGTCTATTTGGTGCAAGTTTATCCCTTTTTCAAACCAGGTAGACTAAGATTACGAAAAAGGACATTTTTTGGAGTTAAGTTGTGATTTCATCTCATGGCCTTTCTTGCAATATTGAGCCTATTTCTGATTCTCTCTTTTGTGCTATAAGATGTTTACCTCAACAGTTTTTCATCCTCAACCAAGTAGAGCCTTGTTTATATCCTTCACAACTTAACACCCTATATCCAGGAGGAAACATTCCCCCGAGTGTCCATCTCCTGCATGCACCTCCTTGCATTGAGCATAGGTATGTTTCATTGCTGGAACTAGTTTTTATTACTTGTGACACTTATTTCCTCCTCTGTATCATAACATTCATTTGCCTATGAATAAACAAAAACAATATGGGCAGGAAGGGAGCATTATCTTATATTGGCAGCAGTTTTGTCACCTTTGAACATAACACATAATTTTTTACTCCACTTATCATCATAATTTTGGGTTTAGCATGACCTTAGGAATTTGAGCTCATTACAAAGAGTTTACTCCTCTGACTGGTTACTCTTCCACTCCCTATGGAGAGTTTGATTGATGCCTCCTGCATCTCAAGGTTTCATCATTGAGTCTTTGCTTCCAGAGTCTTCCATATGTCTCATGCTCTTATTCAAAGGATGTCTATCAACTTGTGTCATCCATTCCTCATAACTCTTGACTATGCATGTCGGCCATACCCTCAGTATGTCTTAGAATCACATGAAGTTGTAGTCCTATCATGCACCTTGGTCTTAATTTCCTCATTGGTAGGTAACCTTGAACTCAACAATCAAAATTTCATCATTGGTCGCTGATTGGGTGGTTTCCATTATGTTCAACGACAAGAAATCTATTCACACATTGGGATTCATGCAGTGTATTGGAGGCCATTAGCCCTATTGGTGGTTTCATCTCCTTCGTCAACAATGTTTTTTATTGGATGTTGTTCAGAGGGTATTTTTAATGTACTGCTTGCACTTGGCACACACAGAAGACACACATGTCCATTGGTTCATGAACATGTTATTTGTCTGATTTTCTACAAATCATCAAGCTCCTAATTTGTAAGTCATGATGAATGATGAGAGATTCCTTAATGATCTCCTTTTAGTGGGTCTCCTTCCATTGAATTTAGCTCATCTATTCTAGAAACGAGACCTAGAGTCTTATGAGTACCTAGATGCTTGCATTCATTAGTGGCAGGTTCTCTCACCATCGGCAGTTGGGAATATATCAATGTCTCATGATCGATGGATTCTTCAAGTGTTCGACCCCAACTCCTTTATTCACACTTGTAAGAATGTACTCGGTGCCATGATACCTACTTTCATAATCGGTAGGTTGTCTCACGTTTGTTAATGGTATACCTCATTGACCGATAATCAAACAAAGTCTCATTGTGTTTGACCTCAACTCCTTTATTCACACGATGTAGACTTGCACCTTTGGTGGATTGTGTAGAAGAATTGAAGACGTTTGTTTATAGTCACAAATTCCCTAAGTTGTTTCTACCTTTCATTGGACCAGTACCTCTGTGACTTCAAAGATCATGGGAGATCATATTGTACTCCATTGTATACATATACCTTCAGATTCATTTTGAGACTAGTTTTACTGGGCCTTGTTCATTACTATGACAACCTTTGGCATGTAGCCACCTTTGTATTGCCTATTCATGGCCATGAACAACTATTTGGTATATTTTCACATGGATTTGCATTGTAATTCAAATTGGTAGCCATGTATGCAAAGTCAATACAGATTGTCATGAGCATCTAGTTCTTCCAGTTGGGTCCCCATTACTCCACTTTTGGGTTTTATAATGTATTTTGGTCATCACATATACTCCTCTGGCATCACACATTAGGGGGAATCTGTTATAGAAATATTTTCCTCACCCTATGAAAACTTTCATAGAGGGCCTTTTTCCATATCCCTATGCAGACTTGAAGTCCATTTTTCAAATCCCAGAGCTAAAAACATGATTTTTCCACATATATGCACCCTACCTGTATTACATCATGAATATACACAAGTTTCACCACTACAACCCACCCACATCGGGATTTGTGCCCAAAATTAAAAAATAGTGTCGGGTTTCCATGTCATGTCACAAGATCTATGATCCTTGGCCTTCCATATACTGGAAATGTTCCGACTCGGCCCTTCAGTTCCACTTGAAGGCTACAAATGGGAAAAATCCAAGCTATGGAAAAGGGGAGAAGAATTCAACTTTGAGAGAAAAGTTACTCTAGAGAAATTATTCACTTCACATTGAGTCTGCATCCCTTTGTCCTTTAAGTCTAAACACATTGTTCATCCCCCAAGCTCTTCCCTTATTGATCGAGAACCTCAATGCCTCTGTTATATGAGCTTGCCTTTGGTGGAGGATTGAAGTACTGGAGGCCCAATTGGAAGGAACTTAGTTTCTCGGTTCCGAACTATGCCAAAACAAAAGTTTGTAATTCATTCACTTCTTCTGGTTACATTCTAATATAAATACTCTTTTCTCATCCAATTAATATCTTACGAATATTTGAGTTGTTATTCCATGGACGTATTTATTATTAATGTTGATGGATTATGCTATTGAATGTGCTAACATTATATATTATCACCATATGCTTGTGTTTCTTGGTTGTTGAGGACTAGTTACAGATGTATTTCTTTGGGTCAAGTGCTCAATGGTGGACTTCATTGAACGTCTAGATGAGGTATGCCTTTTATCTTGTCTTTCTAGCATTTTTTTTATATAGCATACTTGATATTAGAGTTGATTTCTACAGTCATTTTCGAATGTTGTGGTTTACCCCTAGCCATAGAGATATTTTCCTCATAATAGAATGTAATGTTTCCATTTATGGAAGGATTTCACAATGGAATACATTTCTTTGTCATAGGTGGGGTATTTCTGGACAATATCTGAGAGTGTCTCACTATGATATGCTCTTGGATGACCATGTTAAGTGAGAACTTCTCCTACAACATAGTCGGAGGCATCATTCTCAATCTTGAACGATAGTTGCAGATCAGGTAAGGAGAGTACTGGAGTTGAGCACAAGTGATGCTTCAGATCATCAAATGTTTGTTTTTATGTCCGCCCCCATGCAAAATTTTCCTTTCCACCGCCCTTGGTTACTTGGCTGAGAGACCATGCAATATGGGAGAATCCCAACACAAACCTTCAGTAGAAGTTGTCAAGTCCTAAGAAGATCTGAAGCTCAATTAATGTGGTCGAGGCTATCCAGTCACGAATGACTTGGATATTAGTTGGATCCAAATTTACCCCATGCTAATAAAAAATGTATCCCAAGTATTGGACCGTGTTCATGCCAAAAGAGCATTTTTCCAAGTTGGCATATAGCTTATGTTGTCACAGAGTGCCCAAAACCTGTTGAATATGTTGCATGTGATCCTCCCAAGTTATGTTGAATATGAGGATATCAACTAGATATACCACCACAAAAGAGTTGGTTAAGGGTCTCAATAAATCATCCATCAATCTCATGAAAGTTGTTGGTGCATTTGTTAAGCCAAAGGGCATTACCATCCATTCAAATAAACCTTCTTTAGATTTGAAACTTGTATTCCATACATCAGTTGGTTTGATAAGAACTCGGTGGTAGCCATACTTTAGGTCAACATTGATGAATAAATTCACCCCCTTGAGTTGGTCAAGAAAGTCCTCAATTTGGGGAATTGGGTACCGGTCCTGACTATGATTTTTTTTAATTCTCTGTAATCAATGTAGAGCCGCCAAGTCCTGTATTTCTTTTGCACCAACATAATCAATATTCTTCAAGGGGAGGAGTTGGGTTGGATGTGCCCCTTTTGAAGTATCTCTTTTATCTGGTTCTTTATTTCTTCATTTTCCATCAGTGAGATACGATAGACTGGTCCATTAGGCAATGGTGCATTGGGGGTTAGATCAATTGGATGCTTGACTTGGTAGTGCATCGATACCCCGGTGGGTGAGGATAAGATATCTATGTACTCTTCCACAATCCCGTCTGCTTTCTTTTGTTGCAAAGAGAGGCTCTGTGTAGAGGTCATGGATGTGGAAGCAACCTTCTTCTTGTTGCGAGCACAGATAAAAAAGAGGATGAACTTCCTGGTCTGTGGAATGACCTTACTGCATTGCTTAGTAGAGATTAAGGAAATAGTGGTAGGCGACGCTACCTATGGTATCTTGTACAATTTTCTACCCAAAGTAATAATAACACTACGGGGTCTAGAATCATACACAACATTTCACTTCCAAAAATATCGTTGGCCTCAAATAACATCACAAACTTCAAGGGGAGCAATATCACACATTACCTCATCTTTGAAGGGCTTGATTTTGTAGGGCATATGACATTGTTGGTTAACGTGAAGATCTCATCCTTGGTGAATCTAGTCGATGGTGTAGGGATGTGGGTGCAGTGTTATCAGTAGGTATAACTTCTTGATGACCTCTACTAAAATCAAGTTCTTCTGACTGCCACTATCGACAATGAAATATAGCGGATACCCCTTTACCCACATATGTGAATGAAAGAGGCATTCCCCTTCCTATGGTTCTTCTGGTTCGCTTGGTTGGAATTTGGTGGTAGAGATAGTGGCATTGGGTTTGAAATCGATAATCCACTTCCCACTTTCTGTATTTGATTCAGATTCAAAATCTTTCATCTCATCCACTAGTGACTGCTTGGAACAACATTCTTCAATGTTATTCCAAGGAATTTTATGGTATTCACACCATCTTCCCATGTTCTTCTTCAAATTCTCATTAAATTTATTGGTTTGCATCTTGGACTGGTTGTCTTGAGAGAAACCATATTTTCTCTATCCCTTATTTTGTGGGTTGGGGCCTCCTTTGACCTGCTTTGGCTATGAGGAGTTTTTAGATCCAAACTCTCGCCTCTTTTTCTTAAATTTCTTCTCGATCTTGAAAGAATATATATAAGCCACACCTAATGATGCAATGTTCAGAAACTCCATTTTGGTTTGAATGTATCTATGTAGATAGCTATAGTATTCAAGAACCTGATGTCATTCAAAGTCTTTTATACACAATTGGTGCATAGGGTATGGAAAATATTGGTGGAATATGGTACTGTCTGGTCCCTTTCCTGATGCAACGTGGTCCATCTTGTGTATTGGTTGTCATAGCTTCCAACATGGTAGTATTGTTCTTTAATGGAATCCCTGAAGGAATCCCATGTGGGGGCGACCACAAATATTGTAGATTCCTCTATGGAAATTTACTCATAGTAAGTATCCCACCAGTCCTTAACAAGGGAGACAACCTTGAGGAGTGAAAAAGTAATATTTTCCTTGTCTAAAAAATTGTGGACCAAGAAATAACCTTCGAGGAGATTCAACCATTTATCTACAATATATGCATCTATCAGTCCTTAAAATAATGGAATATCAAAATTTACTTCTACCTTGAAGGGGGTTGCATGGCCACTTGATGAAGATGTGTCTCCTATGGGAAACCGCCAAAGGATCTGTGCAAAGTTGTCCATCATTTCGTTTCTTTGTCGTGCAAGGGTTTCCTTGAGAAACATTTTAAAATGATCTCCTGCTCCATCATCTTTATTCTAATCCCCTATGGGTTGTTGTCAAGCTTGGCATGGACGATATTGCAAAGGGTTGACTAGTTTGAGTCCCAACTTCTTGGACCCAGATCTTGTTGGGGACATGCACAAAGAAAAGTAAATGAATAACATACCACTCTTAAACCATTGATCTAGATTTATGAGACGAAAAAAAAGAATAACAAGCTGAATACAATAACAAAGAGATACTGAGAACAACAACAAATATCTAGTGAACAATAAATTCTATTGAATAAATAAAATAGGTTGAAACTATAAAACTACATAACTGAAAACAACTTGCTTGAATGGTGGTAGCTATATTTGAGAAGAGAGGTGGCTTATATGCACATCCATCTGAGAAAAATGATTGAAATGAGGCTCCAGAGGCCTTTTTAACATTACTCATGAATTCCAAAACCCTAGAAATCCAAAAAACTAACCCTAGGAGATGAAACGCCAAAAGTTATGTGGGCCCCAATGGGTAAGTTGGTACCTCAACTTATTGGGGTTGTAACTTTTACACACAACCTCTGTTTTAGGCACGTGATAGCCCGTTGGAAAATTCTTTTTGAGAAATACACATTATGTCCTCAAACTCTGACTCTGTCTACAGTTTGATTGTGGCAAGCCAAAAAAACAGTGTTTATGGCCCCAAAATGACCCTAAAAGTACAAAAAGATGTAATGACATGAAAACATCTAAAATAAGCCAATTGGATTAGGTGGGTGGCCACCAATATCCACCTGGAAGTTGTGTAGGGCTTCAAACAACCATGGAAGTGTAGAACCCATAATTACAAAGAATTACAAAAGAAATTGTTGAACTAAAAAATGTCAAGAGAAGCTAGTTGGAAGAGGTGGGTGGCCACCAATATCCACCTAGATCACATGTGTCACCTTATCTACCCAATTACATCATGACACATGACATCCTATGGAGGGATGACACATGAAAAACATATGGCACAATACAACTTGTGACATGTGGAAAAAAATGGAGATATGAAATGTGGAATATTATTGACTTATCACACAAAGACACATGGTGAAATTTGGACTACTAACTCATCATGTTGACTGGGAATGATATGGAAGTTGACTAGGTATTTAAAATATTAATTAATTAATTAATTAATTTCCAAGGGATCAAATCCTTAAGTCAGTACAATATTCTTATTTCACACATAAGTGTATAACATACTTTTAATTATATACCATTAAAATACCCATACTCCCATACATGTGGGATAAGATTTTAACCAAAAAGTTGAATTTCAAAAGGAAGAAGGAAAATTTGAACCAAGGGCCTAGATTGCCCGGTGAAGATAGATCAACGAATGCTGAGCATTAATCTTTTGAAGGCCATATCTTTAGATCTAGGAATCATAATCATGAAAACTATACCTAGTTGGAAAGATATTTCGACAAGGAAGATGTTGGAATATGTTTCAATGGCTGGAACTGACCATAGTTTTTTCAAAAATTTAAAGAACATTCAACAACATTTTTTTTCCTTGCTGATAAATTTGTTTGAAAACTCAACTTCACGAGCTCATATCTTGAGGTCCAGGAATAGAAATTACACGTAGGAGGACTCGTTGGAAAGTTGAGATGATGAAGATTGCATATGGAATCTTTACCATGGTTTAAATGGAAAATCAAAACACTGCGCGGTTTTATTAAAGGTAGTAAAATTGAAAATTTGAAAATAAAGTTTATTAAAAGAATAAGTGGGCCCTACTTGGAGGAACAAATTTCAATGACATAAGTCATTAATGAAAATCAAATGAAACATTAATTAAATGTGTTTTACCCCAAAAAGGAATCATGGAAAGTCCTATAAAGGAAAACCCTAACTACTTCAAACAATAGTTAGAGAAATTATGCCACCTCAACCACAACACGTACCTATAAAGTGTTGGAGATGTTACACACTCACCTAGAATTATTTTCCTAAGTTTGATAGTCCAATATTGAGAACGATTCCTTAGATGAGAATATTCTCTCTAGAGAATATTCCCCTACAAAATAGGGAATTCCTCTTCATTTCAAAGTCAATTACACTCAGTTATACTAGTGGAAGTCACTCATGCATGGAAACCTCAGTTTGATCACCAACAATTTCATGTGTCTCTCTCACTTCCACACATGTGTCTTAGTTAACTGATGATTGCATGGATCAATTAACTAGGACTAGGTGGCAATTCACTCTACTGTCTATTAGTGAGTGTCTAGATCTCTATATATCACTACTATGTCTCATTAGTTACTCATGTAACCTATATCTATTATAAATCATTCACTCTTTGAGTGTGGAATACAATTAATACAATTCTTTGATTCTCTCTCTCTTGTTTCTGTCTTTTCTAAATTTTCTGCAAATCGTGTATGCCCTTTTCTAGCTAGATATTATCTGTGTAGGTTCATCCACATTTACATTGAATCAGATCCGATGGATTTCTAGGAAAAAGACACACCAGACTCTTTTTGTAGGTACTGAAGATTGAAGAACAAAGAAAAGATGGATTATTCATCGACAATACTTCTCATGCCTCATAACTATTTGGAGTGGAAGCCAAAATTTATGCTTCATCTCAGATGCATAGGCTTGTACCAAATTACTATGGAAATGTAAGTAGAGATTTATTCCCCCGATGAGAAAGTTGCCTTTCTCAATAGAAAAGATATTGTAGTAACCTAAATTATTTAATTTCAAAATTTCGTACAATTAAACCTGTAATTCCTTTCAATTTATATAAATAACTCATTCACCAGCATATAAGAAATATATTCAACAGAGATTAAAATTATATCCATAGCATAAGAATTACTTAACAAAATAAATAAATTACCTCTTCCTGATGCTAATTCCCCCGTTGATCTGGTTGTCCATTGCTGAAGTTGAAACTGTGTCAAACACTACCCAAAACTAAGTTTTCCTCCCTGCCAGCTAGGAGCAGCCTGTCTGGCAACCTAGCTCCAGGATATCGTAAGGATATCCTGGCCCCCGTGCCTAAAACCTCCAGCAAATCGATGCCCCCTGCTTCTGATTCACCAAAAACCCCCAAAGACAAACTCCTCACACCTGAGATCTGCACAGAAAATCTCGCACAGAAATATTTCCTCCTCTCTAAATGCTTCCTCCTTCCACCAGAATCCCTTCCCCGTAAGACTCTTCCTTGTCATATTCCCCTTCACCAAATCTCCCCCTTTCATTAATTTCCTTATCCCTTTATTTATTATCTTATCCCCTTATCTATTATCTTATCCCCTTATATTTATTATCTTATCCCTATATTTAATATCTTATCCCCATATTTAATGTTTCTTCCCCCCCCTCATATACGTAAATCTTCAATACATTAAATTATTAACCCCCTTTAATTCTTTACTCAATTAATTAATGAGTCAATTAATAATTAATTAATCATTGACAGATATGGATAAATAATTAATAATAATTAAGTAGTTAATATTATTTAAGAAATAATTATTGTTTAACTAACATATTAGGATAGTCAGATTATCAAATTAATTATAATTAATCATCCCTATACATCTATTTAAGCAGGTTTGTTCCATACACCCACCCTTCAGGAAACTTTGTCCCGAAGTTAAGGTATCTCATGGTACAAAGGAAAAGAAACAGGGTTAACACATTCATGACAATTAACTGACACTGTTAGTAAGTAAGCCAAGAGAACTCATACATACTAGTGTACATGTACAAGAAATGCATGTGTATCTAGTACATACAAGTCTCATGCATGTACTAATAATCAATAATTATCACCCTTATGGAATTTTATGTATGCATCCAATCCAATCAACAAGATTAGTCTTTCATAAAAGACAATAACCAATCAAACGTTTGTGAAATCCTTTAATTATAATTATCCAGTTCAACAATTTTATTTAGACAATTGTGGTTTAGTTACATAATTATGAATATTCATATATACACATTTTCTTTTTAGAAGGGGAAAACATTAAATTCCACCATAAGACAAATCTCCATACTTTCTCAACTATTTCTACTCATTCTTCCTTCCTAACCTACTTCCATCTCCATTCATATCCTTCCTTTGCTAGAATATCTTGGAGCATCAACTATATTGACCTAAATCCAAATAGAACCCGTAAGCAGAAGTGTCACTATCGCAACCAAGCTTCCCCAGCAGGCAACTGACAGTCATCATCACACGTCTTGGGGAGCGTGAGATAACACCGTCCTCCCATGACTTCAGGTTTCAGAGGATACATGGTGGGAAATGCCTCCACCCCTCCTAAACATAACTAGGATCCACACCCTACAATGGAATATACAGTGGCACTGTGTTGCTGGGGGTTTTGTCATTTTTTATTCGGTTTTGGGCAGTCTCATCACCTGAAATCCTACACTGGTCCACATATCATAGCAATGCATCCAAACCAATATAATTTCACATACTAATATTCATACCATAATGTTTCTCGGCTAGTGGTCATGATATCCACTTTCATCATCATTATTCCCTGACTATTTCATAGCCCATAACCTGCAGATTAGTCTGTAACACAAACTCATACATTTCTATGCATTATCATCATG
>JASDQU010373590.1:11821-35237 GCA_032191745.1 Picea mariana
TACTATCACAAGAATGGCATTGTGTCTATGAGATGTGAGCAGCAACCCCACAACAAAATCCATAGAGATGACTTCCCACTTGGACATAGGAACATCATGTGGTTGTAGGAGGCCTGCCGGGTGATGGTGGTCGTCTTTCACTTGTTGACACTCTAGGCACTTGGTGATGAAATGGACTACATTGTGCTTCATGCCTACCCAGAAGAAGAGCTTCCTCATGTCTGCGTACATCTTCTTCACACCCGGATGCGCACAATAAAGTTCCCTATGGGCTTCCTTCAGTGTGATGCTTCGAATATCCCCATTCTCAGGGATGTACATCCTTCCTCGATATCTTAATAGTTTGTCTATTTCCAAACTATATCCTTCATACTTTGGGTCTAACTGCCTCCCACTCTGGAGGTTTGAAGTAACCTTTAAATACCAACTGTCTCCTTGGAGTTGTGTCAACACATGTTACCTTAGATTGACCTTTAAGGGTACTAAGGAGAAGATACGTGGTCTCCCACTCAAGGCATCTGTGACCACATTTTCCTTTCCCTTGATGTATGAAATACCAAAATCGTACTCACTCATAAACTCACTCCATCACCTTTGCCTGGCATTCAAATTCCTTTGAGTGAAGAGATGTTTTAAACTTTGATGGTCCATTTTGAGCTCAAAGTTTTTCCCTATTAGATAGTGCCTCCAAAGTTTTAGAGCTAGCATTACAGCTGCCAAATCTAAATCATGAGTCACGTATATCTCTTCATGTTTCTTCAACTTCCTGGATGCATAAGATATCACTCCTCCATCCTGCATTAGCACGCCCCCCAACCCTTGCTTTGAGGCATCCATGCATACTGTGAAGTCCTTTTCCATATTCGACACTTGTAGAATTGGCGCACTAGTTAGTAACCTCTTAACCTCAATCAATGCACTATCACATTCTTCTGTCCATTCATACCTGACCCCCTTGTGCTGCAAAGTGGTGATGGGTTTTGCTATTTTTGAGAATCCTTCCACAAACCTCCGATAATAAATTGCTAGCCCCATGAAGCTTCTCACCTCATGGGAATTTTTCGGTACTGGCCACTCCATAATGGCCTTTACCTTTTCTGGGTCCACAAAGATTCTTTCATCGGAAATGATATGACCTAAATAGTGGATCTCTTTCTGAAAGAAGGAACACTTCGACAACTTCCCATACAATTTTTTCTCTCTAAGGCAGGACAACACCACTCGCAAGTGTTCCTCGTGTTCTCTTTCATTCTTGGAATAGATGAGGATGTCATCTAGAAAAACTTGTACAAAACAGTCTAAGTACTTCAGGAATACGTCGTTCATGAGGCTCATGAATACTGCTGGTGCATTGTTCAATACAAAAGGTACTACGACAAACTTGTAATTTCCAAACCGAGTTCGAAAGGCAGTTTTTGGGATATCGCCTTCCTTAATCTTTAACTGATGATACCCTGATCACAAATCAATATTTGAGAATACCGCTACTCCTTTCATCTGATCGAAGAGGTCATCTATTCGTAGCATTGGGTACCTATTTTTCACTATAGCACGGTTCAAGTCCCTATAGTCTATACACAGTCGTAAGGACCCATCCTTCTTCATTACAAAAATTACTGGTGCACCCCAAGGTGAAACATTGGGCCTTATTAGCCCTAATTCTAGTAACTCTTTCAACTGCATTTGCAATTCACAAAGTTTCGGCACTGTCATCCAATATGGAGTCTTGGAGATTGGTTCCGCACTAGGTTTTAGCTCAATAGTAAAATCAAGCTCCCTCTCAGGAGGTAACCCTGGTAACTCGTTCGAAAAAACATCCTTAAATTCTGACAGTACCGGGTACTGATCCAATGAGGGTCCCTTCCTTCCGTTCACTGCTTCCACTACATAAAGTTGACACCCTTGTCTCAAGCATCACTTAACCTTCATAGTTGAGATAAAGCATAATGACACTTTTCTCCATACACCCTGGATCTCTACTGGTTTTCCTTCGTCATATACACAGAGAACCCTCTTTGTGAAACAATCTACCAAAGCTCAGTGAGCGGCTAACCAATCCATTCCAATGAGTAGGTCATACACCCCAAGAACAGTGACGTATACCTTCAACATGGTAGTACACACTCCCAAGTCTACTATGAAATTATCAACACTAGGTCCTACCACTNTTTTCCCCTGAAGCCATCTCGACTTGTTTAAAGTCATCGTGCTCGTAGGCTGCCAACCCACTCTTTTCTAATGCAGATGGTGAAATGAAACTATCTGTTGCACCAAAATCAAATAAAATCTTAGCATTGATATGATTTAGTGTACTTGATGACTCCACCACCGTGGATTGATGTTGGGCCTGGCGATTATTAACCGCTGCGTAAATCTGGTGGCTACTACTTTCTCTTCCCATCGATGCCTTTTCTTCTCTATGCATGAACCCTGATTGTAACTCTGGGCAGTCATGCTAGTAATGGGGTCCTCCGTACCCCCAACAGGTAATACGAGATTGAACCTGCACACTGTTATGTGACTATATCTGAAATGAGTTCCTTCCCCTAGAACCCCTGCCCCTACTAGTTGTTCCCTGATATGGTCGTGGACCTGTCTGCGTCATTGGTGATTAACGAAATGTTGCACTCACTTCCATTGAAATCCCTGCGGCTACTATCCTTGGTGTGACTCTGTTACCATATGGCGGTGGCCTTGAGCCCCCTCCCCTAGGAAATGTCCTAGGGGCCTTCCCAACGAATTCAGGATGATGCGGAAAGGTTGACCTCATACCTCCATTTAAGTTCATGTGTTCTTCCGCGTAACACACATTTTCCATTGCTTCTGCTACTGAAGACAGTTTCCACATTTGCACCATAGCTCTGATCTTAGGGTTTAGCCCATAGATGAAGTGTTTTTCCTGTCGTTGGTCATTATCCATATACGAAATATATTTGACCAATTCCATAAATCTGATCTCATATTCTTCTACAGTTCTATTTCCCTGTACTAAGGCATGAAATGCCCCTACCTATTGTTCCTCATAGTACACTGGCAGATATTTCCTTCAGAACCTCTCCTCAAAAAGTTCCCAAGATATTATATCTAGGGTAAGATGCAGTTGTCTTTCCAGGTTACCCCACCAGTTAAAGGCATTGTCTCTTAACTAAAAAATTTTGATCTTTACCTTTGAGTTGGACGCAGAGTCCCTTAAGGCAAAACACCTTGTCATGCCTTCCAACCATGCTTCCATGCGTTCACTGGCGCGACCCCCAACAAACTCTGTAAGTTTGATCTTCTACAATTATCGCATGATGTCTTCAGGGGGAGGTCCTCCCCCTGAATCCCTTGACGCTTCTGGATTACCCATTCCAGATGGTAGGGGTTCCACCTCAATCCTTGTTGGTTGTCGCCCCTTTAAAGTTTCATATATGGCCTCCAACGAGCGCAGTATGAGAGCTAGTTCAGGAAATCGTGGCGGCGACACTGACAGTGTTGGCGGTGCCTGCAACGATGCTCCCCTGCCTCAATTCCCTCGAGTCCTGACCATCCTGTATGATTTAACTTGCATCAACCAAAGTTGTTAGGGTGAGTTCAAGGACATTTCAAATTGGCGCTACTTAAACTAGAAACAGGGATAGGCGTAAGTTTTTCTTTACTTTTCTGTAAACAGACATTACTCTCTTTAGGGGATTGGTTGGGTTAGGATTAAGCATCTAAGATTGATTTCTTCACCTAGAAAACTATTGACTCCCTTTCCCGGTAGCTATGCTAGCCTTGCGCCATACTCGCCAATTCCTCTAGCTTACTCTCTTAGTGTGTATGTCGCCTCCTTCCTGCTTGTCCTAGTCTAATTCCTTTAAACTTTTCTCTTACAACTAAATATCCTTCGATGCTTGACTCGTGAGATTTCCTTGGCGCGTTGTACATATGCGTTGAATTGTGTGTCTCGGTGGCTACAGGTGTGAGTCTTTAAGGATTGTAGAGTGGCTTTCAAGCATTCGAGCTTAGTGCTTGGCTTTGACTGGTGGAATGGAATGAAAGCGCTCGATGATTGGCTCAATGAATTGTGTGTAAGGTCTCGTGAGCCCGACGCTTGGATAATCGGATTTTATACTTCAGAATACCCTCTGTTACCATTAATCTATTTAAGTATAAGAATTTATTTGTAAAGACTCATGAGGGCACATTGGTGTTAGTGATCTTCTTAAGGCCCTTTGCTTGGTGGGTGGTCTTGGGTTCAAAACCCATGGACTCTCTAACATTTAAATTTTTTTTTATATAACTTTATTTATTAATATTATTATTATTATTATTTATTTAATTATCTTAGTTTTAAATCTTTAAAACTAATGTTTAAATTTTAATCTTAATAGCATATATTTAAACCTTTAATTTTAAAAACATAATACATTAGTCACCATAATTAAAACATAATTTCCTAAATTAGCCAATATAAATTTATAAATTTAAAACATGTTTAATTGTTTAATTTCTAAATTTATAAGATCTATTTCTAAATTTATGTTTAATTTCTAAATTTGAAACATGTTTAAATATGTTTATCCTGATTTTTAAAACATAATGTATATAATGTTTAGACCTAATATAATAATTAAAATAACTAAATAAAATAAAAATAATTAAAAAAAAATAATTAAAATATAATAAAAAAAATTACTTAAATTTAAAACCAATTAATTAAATTTTTTTTTTTTTAAACCAAGTGATCGTGGGCCTGGAATGAGGCCCATGTGCCCTCTTATCCCTCCAAAACCCTACACCTAACTCTCCAAAACCTAAACGCGTCCTTCTCTAGCAGCTGCTAAGTGTGGCAATACAGCCTCTTTCCAAGCATAGATTGTTTTACACACTAACTCCGAGTCCATCGAACCCCTGTCCTTGTTGAATCTCTACAATGCCCAGCCTTCATAAGAGTTTAGATCCACCATGCCGGATTCATCGAGTCCCAGGTCGCACATTCGACTCTCATTCGTGTCTTTGGAGCCTGGAAAACAGTGCCAGGCCACAGGAGAGACCTTCAGCAAATGGTTGGAGACGTAAGGGCTATTCGCGGGTCTCCTGTGCTTGAAAATATTGGACACCTTGCACGACACGAACCTGAAGTTGGAATCCTGAGGAGGTCTGGGCATTTTAATTTGTGGAGAGTGGAGGCGGCTGTATAATACACAGGCTGGGCGTTTGGCTTGCATGTTTGCATTGGGCTTGTATTTTGACTTGTGGATCGACTTGTATTGTTTTTTTTTTTATTTGCTTGTTTGTGCAGGGGCAACTCCTTGGCGACTTTTCACTTGGGCACTATGTTCTGGTTGTATGCGCAACACAAATGAAGATCCATCATGGGCTCTCCCTCTCAACAACTTGGGAGTTGTTGATAACTGCTTCGATGGTGAGATTGTGCATATTGTTGTTTGTTTTGTAGCTAGGGCCTCAAATTGAACCAAGGTTTTCTATTTTTGAGCTATTGCAGAAATTATTTTTCCCTAGAATCTCTGCAGATTTGATTTAGAGAAGAAATTTGTGTGCTTTTCTGCTATTATATGAACTGCAACAAGGATTTTTTTTTTTTTAGGCTTGTTTCTATATGTCGTCCCCCGAATATAACCGTAGGAGTAGAGCAGGTTGATATCATTGCTTTTTTGTTTGATGAAGGCGAGCGTCTGTATCACCATCCTAAAACCCCATCACTAGATTCACATGTGCAGGATCCACGTGGGGTAAAAGTAGCCAGAATCGCCTTACCTGTCTGTGCTTCTGCATGGTATTTTTCGTGTTGTTTTGTTGTTGCAGGGTCTGTTTTAGGGAAAATTTATGTTCGCAGGGTCATTTTTCGGTCTTTTGGCTGAAATTTTAGGGCAGAATTTATTGGGCCTGTTTTGGCCTCCCCATAGCTCCTTTGTGTCCTTTTTTTTTATTTTGTTCTATTTCTGACAGCGTGCCCTAAATATGCCCTGCAAACCTAGGGTTTGAGCAAATCTATTGTGTTCCTATGGCACATTTTTTGCAATAGATTTTTGGCAGTTTTCTCTTCTGTTGTGTCGCTAGTACAGAGACATAACTTCCGTGTTTCGTGTTTAAAGTTGGTTTATTGAAATCCCATATATATTGGATCCGCTACGACATCCATTTCTCATCATCAGACAACTTACCTCTTCAATCTCCCTGGCCTTCTATCTCTTGTGCGTCTTCGTCATTATAGAATCACAAATTCCTGCGATTTTGGTCATAATATCTAGGCTTTCAGTAATTTCAAGCTTTTGGGATTGTTGATTAGCAGTTCAGGTCTACATCCAATTCAATCAACATGTGATTTATAGCTCATTGGGTATTTAATGCCAGTAGATGCAGGTGGACCTTGATTGAGGTTTGCACATTACAGTTCAGTTGAAGAGTTATAGCTTGTGGGGGTTCCAAATATTTGAAGTGGTTTGGACCTTGGAGGCCGTTGAGGGTTGCTCTGCTTTGGCATACTAAGAAAAATATCAACACAGAGCCATAGGTATGTTCTAAAAGCCTCAGTTCCATCTTGCACTTTTCATGATTTGGGCTCTTTCTTACATTATTTGGGGTTTTCTATTATTGTTTCCATGAATTGAGACCCAACTGCTATTATTGGTTTTATACTTTGGGAGGGAAGCATTTTGTATAAAGATATATATTTATCTGCACATAATAGATATTATTGGGTTTGGCTTGCAGGAGCTGGAGCTGGAGCTAGAGCTTGGCCCTTCAGGCCCAGATTTCAAACAAATAGCTCTGATACCATGTGTAGTAACCTAAATTATTTAATTCCGAAATTTCATACAATTAAACCTGTAATTCCTTTCAATTTACATAAATAACTCATTCACCAACATATAAGCAAAATATTCAGCAGAGATTAAATAATAAAAAGAATTATTCAGCAGAGACAATAAGAATTTACAGAAACAAATTGGATATGTGAATTCCTCTAATAAAAAGAACCAATTTCAAAAAACCAATCGTTCAAAACGAAGTCTGGGAAGTGAAGTTATGAGAATTTTAAAATCCGTAAATTTTCAACATTTTTTCAAAAACGGTCACATGATTTTCAAATTTTCATCCAAACTTCATTTGAATATTCTTCATTACAAAAAGAGAATATGGATATGTGTGGACATCTCATTGGTGCATCTACTTCATCAAATCCATACAAACATCTACATCTTCAACAAAATTTTCAATGATCACAAACTTGTACAGTTGCGAGGTCTTCGTCGAGTGAAAGACATAATTGCTTAACTTTTTTTTTTTTTATTTATTTATTTATTTATTTATTTATTTTTTATGTCTGGAGGAATCAACAACTATTTTGGCACGTGCTCGTGTTACACATGGCCGTGTTATCCAACTTCTACCATTATAACCTCCAGGTGTGCCCACGATGCCCCTTACACGACACACATTGTAAGCCGGGGAGAGTTGAACTCGAAACCTCATGGAACTTCATTTTCACGGCACTTGCCAATTGAGCTGCCAACCCCCCCCCCGGGGCCTTAACAACTGCTTTTTGTTCCTTCCCATTTTTATTTTTTCTTATGCATAGTACCATGAGGGGGGGTTTTCCCATGAGGTTTTCCCTCTTTCCTCTCTTTTTCAATGTTTCATTCTTAGATGCATTGTACAATGGGTACCTAACATGGCCTCTATTGTTGAGACGCATTCATCATGTGCACCCTAGTAGTGTTCAAGGGGGTGTTGGATATATTACACACTCACCTAGAATTATTTTCCTAAGTTTGATAGTCCATTGTTGAGAATGATTTCTTAGATGAGAATATTCTCTCTAGAGAATATTCCCCTACAAAATAGGGAATTCCTTTTTAGTTTAGAGTCAATTACACTCAATTATACTAGTGGAAGTCACTCATGCATAACAACCTCAGTTTTATCACCAATAGTTGCATGTATCTCTCTCACTTCCACACATGTGTCTTAATTTATTGATGATTACATGGATCAACTAACTAGGAATAGGTGGCAGTTCACTCCAGTATGTAGTATACCTAGGGAGGTAATATGGGGTACCTAGGGAGGTACCCAATGGGAATGTAGTTATGTGCTATTAGTGGAAGTCATTTAATATATGAGAATGTGGTCATTCAATGTAAGGTGGACTAGGTCCACTATATTAATAAAGGCCCACTATGGTAGTTAAATGTAATAAATGTGAGAAGGCTCTCTATAAGGTTCCTAAGAGATAGAGAGAGATGTATAATGAAGTGTAAGCAATGTAATGAAGCATAGTGAATAATATTGTGATTGTACAAACAATGATTGCCTGAGGAGGTTTATCCTTCCATAAGGATTAATATATGGTGTTACCCTACCTCAAGGGTTTTCTCTATTTCTTGTGTTCATGTTATGGTGAATGGTTTATGGTTTATTCTTGGTATTAATGAAGTATATTTGCATATCTGGTATAGGTACTTAACACAGTGTCTGTCAGTGAGTGTCTAAATCTCTCTATATCACTATTATGATGTATTATTTACTCATGTAACCTATGTCTATTGTAAATTATTCACTTTTTGAGTGTGGAATACCATTAATACAATTCTTTGATTCTCTCTCTCTCGTTTATATCTTTTCTCATTTTTTTGAAAACTATGTATGTCCTTTGCTAGCTAGATATTATCTATGCAGGTTCATCCAAATTTACATAAAGGAGCCAGTTGTAAGAAAGTGAAGGTTATGATATTTGTCCATCACAGTGAGTCAAACAAAAACTCTACCCTTTTAGTTTTTCTTTAGTCCATTTTTCTACTACAATGATTTGTCATCTTGCCTTTATTTTTTTGATATTCTATGGGATTTAGGTTGATTCTTTGTTTTCCCTCTTTCATCTTCCAAGTCTTTTCAATTTATGGTCTGCAGGAGCCAATCCAAATCTTCTTTGAAGGGAGAATGAATTTTTACTTTCTTTAAAGACATTTACTTTTGTATTTAAAGACTCATTATTATTTTTGAGACTCCAAGAGAGTTACTCATGATATTAAATTACTATATTCTCAAAGACTTTGATCAGAAGTTTGAGTTACCAAATGTTTTATCTATCATAATATTTTTGGTGCTTTATGGAATGAAAATTTGAAGCTCTCTTTTATTTGCAATCCAATTTTCATTCTCTCTATTTTTGGTATTTTTAAATGCTCTGATAAATGTTGTGATGGATATATCAATCCTTTATATTCTTTATTCATTTTATCTAGTCACATTGTAAATATTGTACATATAAGTTTCTTTAAAAACACTTTTATACTAAGATTTGCCTCACCCTATGCAATCTTGCACAAAGGGCCTTTTTCCATTTCCCTATGCAGACTTTTCATCCCTTTTTTGCAAATCCCAAAGCTAAAAAATACATTTTTCCACATGTACGCACCTTGCCTATTATACAACATGTATATACATAGGTTGCACCACTACAACCCATGTACATTGAGATTTGTGCCCAAAAATGAAAAATGGTGTTGGGTTTCCATGTCACGATAAGAGATCAATGATCGTTTGCCTTCCATACATTGGAAACATTACGACTCGGCCCTTCAATTCGAAGGCTATAAATGGGCCAATTCCAAGCTATGGAAAAGAGGAGAAATAATTCAACTTTGAGAGAAAAGTTACTTTGGAGGAATTATTCACTTCACATTGAGTCTGCATCCCTTTTTCATTTAAGTCTGAACACAACGGTCATCCCCCAAGATCTTCCCTTATTGATTAAAAACTTCATTGTCTCTCTTCTACGAGATTTCCTTTGGTGGAGGATTGAAGTGGTGGATGCTCAACTGGAAGGAACCTAGTTTCTAGGTTCTGAATCGTGCCAACACAGAAGTCTGTAACTTTTTCACTTCTATTGATCATATATTAATAAAAATACTCTTTTCCCGTCCAATTGATATCTTGCAAATATTTGAATTATTATTCCATGGGCGTATTTGTTATGTATATCAATTGTTTATGCTATTAAATTTGCTAACATCATATATTATCACCATATGCTTGCTTTGTTTGGTTGTTGAGGACTAGTTGCGGGTATATTGTTTTGGGTCAAGTGCTCAATGGTGGACTTCATCGAATGTCTGGATGAGGTAGGCCTTTTATCTTGTCTTGCTATCATATTTTATTTATATAACATACTTGAGAATAGAGTTTATTTTTGCATTCATTTCCATCTGTTGTGGTTTACCCTAGCCATAGAGATATTTTCCTCGTAACAAGTACACTTGGTCCCAAAATATCAAGTGTTATTTTCCTTGAATGTGAATGTAAATGTTAAGTCCAGTCCTTCTCAGAATTGTTTTTTTGCTTCCTTTTATTTTCTTGGAATCATAAGAACAAGAGGAGCACCACCTCTCTAAAAACATAGGGGGATTCATATCCTCATGACATTGGCCTTAAGACCATAAAACAGTCTTTTAGATCAACAATCCCCATCCTTGACTTCTAGGAATACAAACATTGTTGAATTGTTTCTTCCATATTCATGTAAAATATGCATATTTAATAAAATTACCATTTTTTTCAACACCTTCAACATATTCTTTGTATAAGCTACAGATTTCTCTCCTTGACAAATTATCTGGAATATGTATTTTGTCTCTATCTAGCATACACTCTCCATGTTTGGAAAATAAGTCACACATCCATGATAATGTAGTGTTTGTTAATGGTCCACTCTCTTTTCCATGATATACCTTTGAATAAAATGAATGATCTTTTACCAATCTTGATTGGATTCTTGATAGACGAAGATTACCAATTGAGTGAATTATTTTGAAAGCCTTTCTACAAAGTAAAATATTCCCAATGTGATAATCATATCATATGTTAGTGGATATCATGCACCCTACTAATTATGAATTTTTCATTCTCCCATTCATTGACAATTGTGTCTTCCTTTCATTCAAGGAATACATGTAGTCCATACTTTTCAAACAATTATTTTAACAACATTCACTTGAAATCAAATCAATTATGGAAATATATTAGTGAGAAATTATTTCCTAGACCTTGTATAACTAGAATGATTTGTATTTATATAAAAAATACTATTCCTGGTCCTAGACAAAATATTTCTTTGCAATGTATCCTCTATTTCATCATCCTCACTAAAATAAATTTCCTCATGACTAGTAGGAAGATCCATACAAAACATTGTGAGGAGATCGAACAAGAGGATGTTGATCACCTGGATTGTTTCACTTGAATGATTGGTAAAATGATATTCATTCCTAGGTCCATCATCATCTTCATTGATAATATTGTTGATAAGACGAATATCAAAATCACTAGAAAAATGATTACCATCCTCACCAATGGCATTGGATCTTCCATGAAAATATTCACTTGAAGGAAAATCATCATCACCCTTAATACTATCAATTACATTAAATTATTCTCTAACATGAATGTCTTCATCATTAACATCACCATCATCAATGCCTTTAAAATATTTTCTTGGAGGAAAAACATCATCGTCACCATTGGTGTCTTTAAATTGTCCACCTAGAAAAAAATGTCCACCATCGACGTAATGATCTTCACTACTTTTAAAATCATTGTTAGCACTAGAAGTTGTTTTTAGACTTCTTTAATAACAATCCTAATACCCATCAGATTTGAAAAATTAAATCAATTTAAATTGGGTGGATCAACAAGAAAGAACAAGAAAGAGGGCAACATTTTGACTATAGATCAATGATCTACCATTAGGCATGGAGTCAAAACACTATGTAGATTGAATAAAATAAAGATAAATAATTAGGTTAAGATCTTATATTATGATGATTAGAAGAAAGGAAAGTGAAGAAAAGGAATAATATTTAGTAAACAAAGATCCTCTATGCAGAATAGATTGAAAAATGCTTGAACAAAAATAATGATTAACAGGCTAGCTACATCAGTTCCTTTGTTGCTCAGGGATCCATTAATCAAAGGAATCCTTTGATCATCAAAACCTGCAATATATTCAAGAAATAATATAACAAAAGAAATGGAAAACAAAGAAGAAAATCTGAAAAATAGATCTTGTGAATCTTTAATGGCAAAAGAATGTCATTACAAACATGCCCTCATGCTTACAAATAAGTAGCTAAATTGTTCATCAAGATATCTCCTCTCTTGGATCATGAACTCAACAAAAAAACTCATATCTATAGTTTATCATATTTATTATTCTAAATAGGTCGAATCCAAAATGGTTGCATTGGATCCAAAATGGTTGCATTCGATTACGTTTTCTCTAGGAGTTGTTACAACAAGGTGAAACAAAAAATCCACCTAGCTCCTATTTTTTTGGATCTTCTTTATTGTGATAAATTCCTTTTGAAACAGGTCATGCTACTTGATATGGTGATAGAAAAAATGTCTCTTATGTCCAAATACCTCCTAGGAAACCATTCGAACCCTATCAGAAAGGTGGAAGCCCTCCTACAACTCAGATTTATCAAACTGATAAAGTTTGTAGTGCAATTTCAAGATTCGCTACAAACTTTCCTGTAGATGATGATTTCAAATTTTCTCCAAAAAACAAAATTGGGTCAGGCTGATTGTTGCTCAACGAGTCCAATATATTATCATTCAAATCCACAAACATTTTCAAAGGGACCCAGATTGGAATTTAAAAGTTATGATGAAACAATGACTCTTCTTTGTACTAATTCGCTGCAAACTATCCCAAAATTGCCACTTCACAACGCCTTTGACAACACATGTTGTGAACTTTCCTGTAGGTCTCTTTTTACCTCCAAAAGGATTCCAACCTTTAAAAATTTCATAATAAGTTGGGAAAAACCTTCCATATCTTGCTACAAACCTCTTGAAACATGAAGTATCCTTTAAAAATCATATGAATATGGTAATCTTACCTCAAGACCAAAAATAATTACTCAGGTTATAATTGTATGCAAAACGTGAACCATGAAGAAAATGATGTTGATGTGAAATAGTGTTCTATATTTATATTTTCCTGTTACTCCTTCTAGTATCCACCTTAGACATTATATCTATATTCCTTTTTTCTACCTTCTCTTTGAAGGGTTGCAACTCTGCTTTCAAATTCCTGATCTCGACTTGGCAGGCTCTCTTCTATTTATACACATTCTTAAGTTTCCTATGAAGGGGTAGAGACCTCTTAGCCATGTGTCTTTCTTTATCGATAGTCTCCTCATATAGGTATAACATATCCTTCAGCTTTATTCATGCCTCCAAATTTTCCTTCTTCAATTTGTCATCTTCAATTCTTGCATCCTTAAGTTACCTCCTGAGTCTTCTTATGATAGTTTGTTATGAGATATGTAATAAAAACATGAAATTTAGGTTTTTTTTACAGAAATGACACAACTTTGGGTTTACTTGAATGAATAATTTATGCACAACAATTGTGTGAGGATAAAAAAGATGCAAGTAGGAAGTGAGAAAAAAGAAACATAAATTCAACTGGATGAAACTGCAAAAAAGCATAAATTGAAGCAACTATGTGTAAAACAAAGGGTTTTCAACACACTTTCTAAGTTCGCAATGCCAATTTGCATTGCATGGTTTTCTCTATATGAAAATAGAGGGTTCACGACGCCAATTTGCAATGCACAATTTGCATCACACAATTTGCAACACAAAATAATATAGTGGATGGGGTTACTGATGCAAGAGGAAACTACAATTTTCTCTTTTTGGTATAATATAATGAACTTGAATATTGCCAGAGTTTAGGATACCAATACTGTAGGATTTTGATAAGTGCAAAGAGTTTGTAGCACAAAACATATGTAATAGTTTGTAGCAATATACAATGATTACAAGAAAGAAATATAAGCTTGCATTTGGATGATGAGAACATGTAACCAAAGACTACATGAAGGCTTTAAACTGAGAGAGATATATGACCAAAAATTTCCCTCTTCTGATAATGATGAAAAACACCATCATGAATGAAAGACTTTGTAACTATACTATGATTAGCTTTCTAGACCTTGATTCATGTACATCCTATGTGTTAACCTCTGGCTCCACAGGGGATGGAGGCCTCTCTATGAGGCTCCAAGAACATGGCAATTCCAGTACCTTATCCATTGATCCTTGCAAAAAAGAGACCTGGGAGATCCTTTCTCATTTATTGAAATTTGAAAATACTCTTACACTGCAACCTGACCACACTATCCAAACTAAAGGAAATGCTCAAAATGTGAGCTTATTTATTGACGCAACCCTGCCCCTCACCGAGCAAGCCACTCCCACTAGGACCTTCTTCACTCACGGGCCTGAAGAGTCAAAGTACTCTTCCTCTCCACTCGGGAGTCCACTACCTATAGTAGGTTCCTTTGGCGATCTCCCTCTTCGGAAATCAGGATATCGCGACTCGGGAGTTCACGGTTCACGCGAACACAATTCACATACAAAACCAAACCCCGATCCCTGATGGTCAACGGGTCAACACTTCCCTCTATCGGAGATTTCTCTATCACGAAATCGACACATGAAATGTCGTGATTCACTTACACTATGAATCCCCGAACCCCGAACTCTGATATGCTTCCACCTGTACTCAACTAGCGATCGCGGTCCCACACGCCACGTCACTTCGGGATTTCGCGGATCGCGAATCCGCGATGCATGACTCCTTGACGTCGAGAAACCCGATTCTCCGAACCCCGACTCCTTAGGATCTTGCACCACGTGTCCCTATCCTGATCAACGGTTCCAGTTGATTCAGGGAATCATCGGTCGCGATTTCAAAGAGCTTGAACTCTTGCCTCCGGGAACGCTAAACGTCGAACCCCGATCCTTAGGGATCTTGCGCCACGTGTCCCTGTCATGATCGACGGTTCAGATCGATTTGGGGAATCACAACTCACGATTTCTCAAGGTGTAGAACTCTCACCTTACCAATCCCCGAACACCGAAACCTCGAAGTCCGATGGATTTTTAATCCTCCTCGCCTGCGCTTATGGGTTAACTTCCGCGTAATTCCTCCTTGATCTGACGATCCTCGGGATTTCACGGAACTTCCCAGGGATTACACACCGTCGATTCTCTTCCTCTTGAGAATCCTCCAACTTCTAAGCTTTCCCTTGGTTCAAAACTCTCCCAGTCCTGTTCCTGAGATGCTCGCAAGGAACTGCCCCTCCTGAGCTTTGTCTCTCTCTGACTCCTTCAGAGACTTCTCACGTTCTTCCTATGCTCGACTTCCAACAGCTCTCAAAGCGTTGAAGTCGTCTAGACCTGTGCAATCCTGCTAACACAGTCCAGTCCTCCTTCCCTCAGACTCAGCTCTGAGACTTCAATTCGACCTGCACTCACCTGCACAGTTCGAATAACCCAACTCAACTCAGGTCGACAAGAATAAGAGCTCATTGTTGAACCCCCTCAACGCACTCTATGTGGAGGAATTCGACTGCACTCTATGCAGGAATCTCCTGGTTCGAACAGTAAACCAATTGGAACTTATCCCCTCATTCTCTCAGGTTTCGAACCTGATATGCAATCACGTACACAGCATATAGAAGATAAGCATATAAAGAAGCTAGTATGCAACAAAATAATATCAACAACACACAGAGATCAAACACATCCATGGGAATGAATCAAAGCTTTTCCTATTAATTCAATATTTGTACATGGAGTTCCTTCACAAGCTCTCTGCTCTTCTCTCTCTTGCTCTTCCTTTCTAATGCTGGATCATAATCAATTACACAAGGAGGGTGCCTATATTCGTTTTCCCTCCTGGAAGATGAAACTGTCTAATCTACAGCTAACCCTATCTACCAACATTTAAAACTGTTAAATGCCTTCTTATCTATATTACATTACAAGTGCGCTCATCTTTGAATGCCTTTAGTTAAATGGAGGCGCAACAATACCAAGGTAGAATTCAAAATCTAAAGTTTGTTGGCTTGTCCAGCTGTCTCTTCTTTCTCCACACGTTGTCTCGAAAGATGGAGTCATCGATGCTCCTGCATCATACTCCTCGGCTCAAAAGATTTCATGGGCTCCTGTCCATGAGCTCCTGCACACTATGCCCATGCTTATGTATGACTGCCTCTATTTCCCAGCTGGCATCCTTCACTGGGTGATCTTTCCACTTTACCAGGTATTCAAAATATTGTTTCCTCCTGGTCCTCCTGCCTAATCTCTTGTCCAGTATCCACTCTATCTCAGGTTTCTGTGCCATTGGCAACTGCTTCTGCCACTGGATGACTGGTTCCTCAACATTTCCAGCTCCTGCATCTTCGGCCTTATATGGGTATAAATCCGAAATATTGAAAATCGGAGATATCCCGATGCCCTCTGGAAACTCAAGCTCATATGCATTCTCCCCGAATTTCTTCAGGACTTTGCATGGCCCAATTTTCTTCATCTTGAGCTTGTTGTATGTTCCCCTTGGGAACCTTTCTTTTCTCAAGTGTGCCAGAACCATGTCCCCAACTTAAAACTGAAGCTGCCTCTTTATTTGATCGGCCCTACACTTATATTCCTGATTCGATCTCTACAATCGCTGCTTCACCTGCGTGTGAAGTTCCTGCATTTCCTCAGCGAATTCCTCAGCTCTCGCGCTGCTAGTTTCAGCCTGTTCTGACTCCCTGAGCTCAGAAACTCCCCTTGGCTGTGTCCCATACAAAATTTGAAACGGGCTCTTACTTGTACTCCGATTCACAGAATCGTTGTACGCAAACTCTGCCTGTGGTAGAATTTGATCCCAACTGGTGTGATGCTCTGTCACCAGACTTCTCAATAGATCCCCCAAGCTTCGGTTGACCACTTCTGTCTGCCATCTGTCTGTGGATGGTAAGAAGAGATGAATGCCAAGTCAGTCCCTAGCTTCTTCCATAGCGTCCTCCAGAAGTGACCTATGAACTTGGTATCCCTGTCCGAGACTATGCTTCTCGTCAATCCATGCAATCGGACAATCTCTTTGAAGAATAAATTGGCGATGTGGGTTGCATCGCTAGTCTTATGACACGGAATGAAATGTGCCATCTTCGAGAATCTGTCTACCACAACAAAGATGGAATCAACTCCTCGCTGTGTTCTCGATAAACCCAACACAAAGTCCATGCTAATGACTTCCCATGGCCTTTCGGGTATAGGCAACGACTGATATAACCCTGTGTTTTGTTTCCTGCCCTTCGCGTGTTGACAAATTATGCATCGGTCAACAAATCTCTTCACATCTGCATGCATTCCTGGCCAAAAATATGATTCTCTCAGCTTGGCGAATGTTTTGTCATGTCCGAAATGACCTGCTAAGCCCCCGCTGTTCTTCTCCTTTACCAAATTCTCTCTCATAGAGCAATCTGGAATGCATAATTGATTTCCTTTGAACATCAATCCATCCTGGGTCAGGTAGTCAATCCACGGACTCCTATCCCTGAGAACTGGGTTCTCGGCTGCCTCGTATGCCTCACCAAAGTCTGCATCACCTGCATACATATCTTTTAAATTTTCAAAACCCAAGGTTTTGACTCTGAATTCCTGCAGCAACAAGCACTTCCTGCTTAAGGCATCAGCCACCTTGTTCGCAGTCCCCGAAATGTGCTTTATCACAAACGTGAAATTATGCATGTACTCTACCCATTTCTCATGCTTTTGATTCAGCTTCTCTTGCTGACTCACGAATTGTAATACGTGATTATCGCTGTACAAAACGAACTCCTTGGGTATCAAGTAATGCCTCCACTTTTTCAATGCCTGTATGATGGCATAGAACTCCTTATCGTACGTGGAGTACTTCAGCTTTGCATCATCCAGCTTCTCGCTGAAATATGCAACAGGTATGTCATCCTGACTCAAAACCCCTCCAACAGCATACCCACTGGCATCACACTTCACTTGGAAGGTTTTCTAAAAATCTGGCAACACTAACACTGGTTTCTCAGTTATCTTCCGCTTCAACAGATTGAAGCTCTTCTCAGCCTCGGTTGTCCAATGAAAATTTTTATGCCGCTTCTTCACAGTATCCATCATTGCTGCGCTAATTCCACTAAAATTCCGAATGAATTTTCTATAGAAGCTTGCCAAACTGTGAAATCTCCTTACCTCGAAAACATTCCTCGGCGATGGCCACTTCCTGATCACGTTCACCTTCTCAGGATCCATCTTTAATTCGTTTGCTGAAATAACAAAACCCAAATAAATGAGTTATGTCTGCATGAAGGAACATTTCTTCAAATTGATCAGCAGCTTCTCCTGCTGCAGTCTTCTCATCACAATGGCCAAATGCCTCAAGTGTTCAGCCTTCGTCTTGTTGAAAATTAAAATATCATCCAAGTATACGACCACAAATTTGCCAATGAACTCCCGCAGGACTTCATTCATCAGCCTCATGAATGTGCTTGGCACGTTTGTCAACCCAAACGGCATTACCAGACATTCGTACAAACCCTCGTTTGTTTTGAATGTTTTTTTCCACTCATCTCCCTCTCTCATCCGGATCTGATGATATCCGCTCTTGAGATCTATCTTTGAAAAATAATTTTCCCCGCTCAGGCAATCCATCAAGTCGTCCATTCTCGATAGTGGAAACCTGTACCTGATGGTGATTTTATTGATCGCCCTGGAGTCTGTACACATCCTCCAGCCTCCATCCTTCTTTGGACTCAGTACTATCGGAACAACACATGGACTCAGACTCTCTCTCACTAGTCCCTTGTCCTACTGATCCTGTACCTGCCTTTTGACTTCCTCATTCTCTTGAGGTGTCAACCTGTACGCTACCTTATTTGGCAAACTTGCTTCGGGTATGAGGTCAATGTGGTGACTTACACTCCTCATCGGTGGCAACAAACGAGGTAGTTCTTCCATGATGATATTAGAGAACTCACCCAGCAGTTCCTGAATCTCTTCCGGCAAGTCATCCACTCTTGTGCTTGTCAGGACAATTTTTGGCTTCCTGACAACAAAGAACTATGGATCCTCATTCTTCTCCATCTCTGTGAGAAGATCCTTTCCACTCATGAGAAGTATTGTACTGCTCACTTCCGTCTCCACCTTCTTATCCTTTACCGGATGCAAGGTATGTGATTTCCCATCCTTCTCCAAGGTATAGGTGTTCATCCTTCCGTTATGAACCACATTTCTATCAAAATTCCATGGTCTTCCCAATAATACATGACAGACATCCATGGGAATGACATCACACAAAATTTCATCCCTATATTCACCCATTTTAAAATTAACCAAGCATTGCTTTGTAACACATACCTGGTGCCCTTTTTGCAGCCATGTCACTTTATATGGACTCGGGTGTTTGTTCATTTTCAGCTCCAATTTCTCCACCATCTCGGTCGAAACGAGATTATCGGTGCTCCCACTATCCACTATAACCTTGCATTTCCAGCCCTGGGTCTTGCAAGTCGTCCTAAACAGTCTGCATCTCTGAGCTGTGTCCACCTCTTTCTCAAGTTTCAAAAGAACCTTATGCACTGTCAGTGACTTCCCACTTCCAGCGTCTTCATCCTCCACGTCACACCTCTGCGCCTCAGCGACATGAGTTTTTCCTCTGTCCATCTTCGTCTCTGGACAGTCTACGACTTTGTGACCGTTTTTTCCACATGTGAAGCATGTGATATTTCCTCCTCAGCCTCTTCCTCTACCTCGGGTACGAGGAAAAGTGTTAGCGTCAGCGTAATCTCCTTGCTGATCTGTTTGCTGTCTCCTCGGCTCAGCAACTTGCTGCCTCTGCTGTGAGGTTCCACCTCTTTCATCCTTTCCCTAAGGTCTCTTCCAATCCTGCTTGGGTTTCTGAGTTCTTTCTTGGGAAACTACTTTGCCTCTAGGCTGGCTTCTGCCTCGCCCTCGCTGTCCCTGCTTGCGGCTCAGCTTCTCTTCGGCTTTGAGAGCCATCTAGTACGCATCCTCAACTGTGTGGATGGTAACCATGCTCAACTCATCCTGAATGTCAGACCTCAACCCATTCAGGTATCTTGCCACCTTTTCATCATCACTCTCCCGATGACCAGCCTGAATATTGAGCCTGTAAAACTCCTCGGTGTACTCTTTCACCGTCATCAACTTATGCCTCAGGTTCTGCATCCGCTTGAACAGAGTGATCTGATAGTCTCTGGGGATGAATTTCTCTTTCATCTTAGCGATCATCCTGTCCCAGTTCTTTATCTTCTGTTTTCCCTTGGAACGCCTGTCTGCCTGCAACTCGTCCCACCATAAGGCTGCATGTCCCTTCAGCTTGGTGACAGCATGCCTCACCTTCTTGTCCTCTTTGATGTCTTCGTAATTGAAGTAGGTGTCGAGTGCTCGGATCCAATCCAACAGCTCCTCTACGTTTATATTTCCCTCATAGACGGGAATATCCATTTTCATCTTCGAGCTCATCCTCGAAATGGCTCTGATCAACCTTTCTGTCGAGGCATCTTCTGCGGCGACCTCTTCTTGGTCGTGTCCAGCTTCCTCTTCAATCTCAGGATCACTGAACTCTGCTGTACTAGATCCACGCCTCTGGGTGGTCTCCATATCTTCGAGTCTAGCCCTGAGATCTTAGATTTGACGCTCCATCTCTGGATTCCCTGCTGGCCTACCCCTTCTTTGGGCATCCCTGTCCTCACGATCAGGAGACTGCCTTTCTCTCCTAGGCAGCATTATATATCTTCTATCTCGGCTTCAGAAAGCAAAGGTACTCCCGCTCTGATACTACCTGACACAACCGTACCCCTCACCGAGCAAGCCGCTCCCACTAGGACCTTCTTCACTCACGGGCCCGAAGAGTCAAAGTACTCTTCCTCTCCACTCGGGAGTCCACTACCTACAGTAGGTTCCTTCATCAATCTCCCTCTTCGGAAATCGGGATATCGCGACTCGGGAGTTCGTGGTTCACGCGAACACAATTCACATACAAAACCAAACCCCGATCCCTGATGGTCAACGGGTCAACACTTCCCTCTATCAGAGATTTCTCTATTGGGAAATCGGCACATGAAATGCCATGATTCACTTACACTATGAATCCCCAAACCCCGAACTCCGATATGCTTCCACCTGTACTCCACTAGCGATCGCGGTCCCACACGCCACGTCACTTCGGGATTTCACGAATCGCGAATCCACGATGCATGACTCCTTGACGTCGAGAACCCCGATTCTTCGAACCCCGACTCCTTAGGATCTTGCGCCACGTGTCCCTATTTTGATCAACGGTTCCAGTTGATTCTGGGAATCGCCGGTCACGATTTCAAAGAGCTTGAACTCTTGCCTCCGGGAATGCCGAACGCCGAACCCCGATCCTTAGGGATCTTACGCCACGTGTCCCTGTCATGATCGACGGTTTAGATCGATTCGGGGAATCGCAACTCGTGATTTCTCAAGGTGTAGAACTCTCACCTTACCAATCCCCGAACACCGAAACCCCGAAGTCCGATGGATTTTTAATCCTCCTCGCCTGCGGTTATGGGTTAACTTCCGCATAATTCCTCCTTGATCTGATGATCCTCTGGATTTCGCGGAACTTCCCGGGGATTACACACCGTCGATTCTCTTCCTCTTGAGAATCCTCCGACTTCTAAGCTTTCCCTTGGTTCAAAACTCTCCCAGGGATGTTCCTGAGATGCTCGCAAGGAACTGCCCCTCCTGAGCTTTGTCTCTCTCTGACTCCTTCAGAGACTTCTCACGTTCTTCCTGTGCTTGACTTCCAACAGCTCTCAAAGCGTTGAAGTTGTCTAGACCTGTGCAATCCTGCTAACACAGTCCAGTCCTCCTTCCCTCAGACTCGACTCTGAGACTTCAATTCGACCTGCACTCACCTGCACGGTTCGAATAACCCAACTCAACTCGGGTCGACGAGAATAAGAGCTCGCTGTTGAACCCCCTCAATGCACTCTATGCGGAGGAATTCGACTGCACTCTATGCAGGAATCTCCTGGTTCGAACAGTGAACCAATTGGAACTTATTCCCTCATTCTCTCAGGTTTCGAACCTGATATGCAATCACGTACGCAGCATATAGAAGATAAGCATATAAAGAAGCAAGTATGCAACAAAATAATATCAACAACACACAGTGATCAAACACATCCATGGGAATGAATCAAAGATTTTCCTATTAATTCAATATTTGTACATGGAGTTCCTTCACAAGCTCTCTACTCTGCTCTCTCTTGCTCTTCCTTTCTAATGCTGGATCATAATCAATTACACAAGGAGGGTGCCTATATTCGTTTTCCCTCCTGGAAGATGAAACTGTCTAATCTACAGCTAACCCTATCTACCAGCATTTAAAACTGTTAAATGCCTTCTTATCTATATTACATTACAAGTGTGCTCAGCTTTGAATTCCTTTAGTTAAACGACGGCGCAACAATACCAAGGTAGAATTCAAAATCTGAAGTTTGCTGGCTTGTCCATCTGTCTCTTCTTTCTCCACATGTTGTCTCGGAAGATGGAGTCGTCGATGCTCCTGCATCATTTATGTACACCTACTATACTCTAGAAAAAAACTCTGATCAAGTGTATACAACTTTCCAGTCTAACCATTCAAGCAATTGATTAAGCAACTGAAATATTTGCATATATTTTTTTAGAATAAAGACTTGAAACCGAATCAACAAATCATCATAAAAATGAACTCTAAATTTACAACTGAACTGTGGTAAAAAATAATCGCAGACGAAATCCTTCAAATGATCTTTTACAGGATCGTGGAAGGAATGAAAACCAAATATTAACTAATAATAAATAATGCATACCTCAATATGGTCTTCATAACTGAATTGATCTTGTACAATTTTTTCTTCATGGATGGAAGTTTTTTGCATGTTTTTTGTTTTAATCAAAGCATAAGGTATCAGTTGTGAGTATCCATGTGATCCATAAGAAGAAAATGAACTCTCTCCATTGTTGATTTCTTTTTCTTTTGTCTTAAGGAAATCATTTCCAGACTTGATGAAATCTTGAATCTGTTGTTCAACATTTCTAGAAGAAAGAACATAATTACCGACTTAACGAGAACTCTAGCCCTTAAAACACATATTTTTGCGTAACAAACATGAAAATAAAACCCTAAATCAAAAGGTGGTGCTACTGGTAGCACCATTTTTTTGAACGTGGTCAAAATTACAACATTTTTCAAGCATGGCCTTCGAAATTCATACAGTAGCTCAGAAACACCTTAAAATAAACACCTAAATCAAAAAGTGATGCTACGTAAAAAAAAATGTTTTTTTGTAAATGTGAAAATCATAGCTATTTACAACCTAATTGAAATTGTGATATTAACAACAAAATCCTACGTAAATAAACAACCCAAAATTGGACCCCAAATGGTCACTTGAAAATTTATTTACAATTTATTTTTAATTTACATTAAAAAATAAACAAATAGAAAAAACAAAACCCTCGCAAATATTTTTTTTTAAATGACCAAAAATACACATTTAAAAAAATATATTCT
>JASDQU010373590.1:37384-49795 GCA_032191745.1 Picea mariana
GGAAACATTGTGAATCAAAAAATTAAAAATATCGAAAAACCACCTAAAAAGGGAGAGGGTGTGCTACCAGTAGCACCATTTTCAAAAACGGGGTAAAAAATTGGACCTCCCAAAAAATGAGAACTCTATAGAGTTCTCGTTAAGTTGGTTACTATGTTAAAGGAGAACTAATTGTTCATGATCTTCAACAATTCCATCTGAGTGTACATGAGGATTGTTCAATGGTTCAACATCATTTGTTTCAACCAAGCTATCATCTTCAATATCCGATTTTGTTTTAGTTTCAAGATTCTCTTGCATATAAGAGTTTCAAATTTCTTCTACAAGAACTGACTCTTCTTTAATCTCCTTTTCAACAAGATCTTCATAAATCTCATCACAAGAGATACATTCTAATGTCTATTGATTACAAGACTCAAAATGTTCACTACAAACTTCAAGAAGTATGTCAGCGGAATAATACCTTTTACGGTGTTTGTTGAAAGCAACATGGAAATCTCTCAAGGAACATATGCTAGAAGCAAGAAGAGAAAAATGTCATTCTTGTGCATCACCCTTTAAAGAGTACATGAACATTTTTATCAATACATCCTCATGAAGTATGCCTAACTGATCCATGCATTGATGAAATGTAACAAGATGTTGGGAAGGATTATCCTCCTTCTCTTCTTTGAAAATAGGAGGATAATCCATCTATTCTAATGGAGGAGGAACTAGATTTGGAAAACTAGGGACAACTGAAAATTTGAGAGGTGCAAACCTCTGTGCTAAGATAGCCTCCATGGCCTTTGTCATCCTAAATCAGTGAAGTTTCTAATAGATCATTTCTTCATGGAGTGGAGTCACTAGGTGAATTATGCAGTCTAAACATGTCTAGCTTCATTTCACCATCCAAAGATGGATCTAATCAATGTCTTTCTCACAGGGAATATCTTCAAATTCATCCCCGAAAGCAGCGCAAAAAATGTTAGCACTAGAAGTTGTTCTTAGACTGCTTTAAGAACAAGCCTAATACCCATAACAATTTGAAAAATTAAATCAATTTAAATTGGGTGGATCAACAAGAAAGAGGGCAACAGTTTGACTGTAGATCAATGATCTACCATTGAGCATGGAGTCAACACACTCTGCAGATTGAAGGAAATCAAGCTAAATCATCAGGTTAAGAGATTATATTATGATGATTATAAGAAAGGAAAGTGAACAAAAAGAATAATGTATAGTAAACATAAATCCTCTCTGTAGAATAGATTGAAAAATGCTTGAACAAAAAAAATGATTAACAGGCCAGCTGATCCGTCGGATCTTTTAATGACTATGGTTGAGTTTTAATTTTGCATGCATTAATTAACCATTTGAGAAAACTTAATGAAAGAATGAGGAAAGAAGAGGAATTATGACAGCCATATAAACATTTGCAGATCTGAAATGAAATAATAGACAACAAACCATAACACGCAGATTGATAACGGAGTTCGGCACAACTTTGCCTACGTCTCCGGGCCTTTGTCTATGTGGGGGAGGCTTCTTTATTTCTGTTCAAAAGCTCAAAGTACATCGTTGTAGTTCCAATTGGCTACAAGACTGATTTAGTCATGTTCGTCCAGATCTCTAGAACCCTGCAAAGAAAATGACACGCAAAATAGACGTCTGGAGCTCCCAGAAATGGCCCGACAGCGTCTGCTCCTCAATAGTTTCCCTGCATAAAAATGGCTTTGGATTGGCTTCCCTTCATCATAACTCTGCTCTGAATGACCCTCCATGGCCTCAAACAAGTCTGGTTTATATAAATCTGAAGTTGGTTATCCATCTCCAACTTCCTCCCAAAATTTGGGCTCCAAAAATGCCCAATATCTCCCAAAAATGGAGAAAATCCAATAATAACAAGCATAATATCATTGGAAAATCAAAAACTTTATAATAAAACCCACTTTTAGTTTTAATATTAGGCATTAGCCCCCGAGGCCTGGGCGCGCGCCCCCTTTCCATGGTCACATGGCCTATATTTGGCCAAGCGCTAGCCCATAGGCTAAGCGCTGGCCCCCTGTCCTCGGTTCGCTCCTGGTCATTGGGCATGTTCTATGGAACCATGGGCTATAACAACTACCTGCGCGTGCCCTGCTTGGAATAGGGTCCTGGTCCTGTGGGATCTTCCCGGGATCCGTGGGATATTCCCTATCCAATACACCCGCATATGGTTTAAACCCCACGCTTTGCTTTGGCTCCTGGCTACATGGTTGCGGTCATTTGTTGTATGTTTGCACCAAGGGTTGTGTCTAAGCCCCAACCCTTTCCCCTGTCGACCTCTCCTTCATTTAAATTCAAATGTATTTGTTTACATATAGTTAGCAAGGATCACCCATGGGGCAGGCGGTTAGCCCAGCCCTGCCAGTCCACAGCCCGGAGGAATAGGTCGGGGGTTCAACCCTCGGCGAAACCACAAAAATTTACACAAAACCATTAGCCAACCACATGGTGTCATGTGGCATCCCACGACTGGGCCATGTGGCACCTCAACAACCAACCACAAATTGCCATGCATCAATCGTTGATTGGTCCATGTGCCTGCCTCCTATCAAATGTCGTACTGCCCTATCAGCCTACCATGTGTCTGCCACCGTACCTGCCCAGTCAGCTACTGACATCATCCCATGTCACGTGTCACCCTTACAGTGGTGACACGTGTCACCCTTGGATTGGTCCAGTTGTCTTCCTGTATGCCAAATCAGCCTACCACATGTCACCTCCTGAAGCTGCCACATCATCTATACAGACCGTATGGCCTGTACAGTCAACATGCCACCTGGCACTGTACAGACTGTACGGACTGTACAGTGATCCCCTTTTTTTTTCCTGTTTGCCTTTTTGGATAGAACACGATATATTGCTCATACGGAGCCCGTTTGATGAAGTAAATATACTACCGGAATCAGGAAGACGAGATGGACACAATGGCGCTGGTTTCGTCGGATTCCGAGCACTTTCAATTTTGAGCATTTTTAAGCCATGTCAGGCTTCTGGATCCGATTCTGGATCACCAACTACAACAAATCCTTTTTTTCTCATGGATCCATTAATCAAATGTAGCCTTTGATCCCCAAAACCTGCAATATATTCAAGCAAGAATATAAAAAAATAAATGTAAAACCAAGAAGACAATATGAGAAACAAATCTCATGAATCTTTAATGGCAGAAAAATGTCATTACAAATAGGCCTTCGAGCTTACAAATAAGCAGCTAAACTACTCCTCAAGATTTCTCCTCTCTTGGATCATTAACTCAAAAAAAAACTCCTATCTATAGTGTATCATTCTTCCTATTGTAAATAGGTCGAATCCCAAGTGGTTTCATTGGATTCCCTTTTCTCTAGGAGCTGTTACAATAAGGTGAAACAAAAAATTCACCCAGCTCGTATTTTTTTGGATCTTGTTTATTGTGATAAATTCCTTTTGAAACAAATCATGTTTCTTGATATGGTGATAGAACAAATGTCCCACATGTCCAAATAACTCCTAGGAAACCATTATAACCCCCTCATATAGGTGGAAACCATCCTACAACTTGGATTTATCAAACTGTTAGAGTTTGCAATGCAATTTCAAGATTCATTGCAAACTTTCCTGTAGATGATGATTTCAATTTTTCTCCAAAACAATGAACTGGGTTAGGCTGATTTTTTGTCAGCAAGTCCAATATATCATGATTCATCTCCTTACAATCTTTCAAAAGAACCCATTTCAGAATTTAAAAGTTGTGATGAACAAATTACTCTGTTTTGTGCTAATTTACTGCAAACTGTCCCAAAATTACCAGTTTCCAACGCCTTTGACAACACACACTGTGAACTTTCATGTAGGTTAGTTTTTACCTCCAAAAGGATTCCAACCTTTAAAAATTTTGTGATAAGTTGAGAAAAAACTTCCATATCCGGATACAATCCTCTTGAAATATGAAGTAACTTTTAGAAATCATATGAATATGGTAATCTTAGCTCAAGACCCAAAATCATTACTCAAGTTATAATTGTATGCAAAAAGTGAACCATGACAAAAATGATTCTTATGTGAAATAATTTTCTATATTCATCTTTTCCGGGTACTCCTTCTAGTAGCCACCTTAGCCAATATATCTAGATTCCTTTTTACTACCTGCTCTTTGAAGGGTTGCAACTCTGCTTTCAATTTCCTGATCTCGTCTTGGTAGACTCTCCTCTATTCATACAAATTATTAAGTTTCCTATGAAGGGGTGGAGACCTCTTATCCATTCATCTTGCTTTATCAATAGTCTCCTCATATAGGTCTAACATATCCTTAAGCTTGATTCATGCCTCCAAATTTTCCTTCTTCAATTTGTCATTTTCAGTTCTTGCATCCTTAAGTTGCCTCATGAGTCTTCTTATGACATTTTGTTATGAGATATGTAATAAAAACATGAAATTTAGGGTTTGTTTATAGAGAAGGCACAACTTAGGGTTTACTTGAATGAATAATTTATGCACAACAATAGTGTGAGGATGAACATGCTACAAGTAGGAAGTGAAAAAAGAGAAACATGATTTCAACTCGATGAAACTACAGACAAGCAGAAATTGAATCAACTCTATGTAAAACAGAGGGTTTGCAACTCACTTGTTAAGTTCACAGCACCAGTTTGCAGTGAACAATTTGCTCTATCCAAAAATAGAGGTTTTGTAGTGCACAGTTTACAACACACAGTTTGCAATGCACAGTTTGCAACGCATGGTTTGCAACAAACGCTTTGAAATGCATTGTAATATAGTGGATGAGGATACTGTTGCAAGAGGAAACTGAAATTTTCTATTTTTGGTATAATATAACAAACTTGAATATTTCCAAAGTTTAGGATACCAATATTGTAGGCTTTTTATAAGTGAAAAGAGTTTGCAACGTAGAAAATATGTAATAGTTTGCAACAATATACAGTGGTTACAAGAAATAAATATAATCTTGCATTTGGATGATGAGAACAGGTAACCAAAGACTACATGAAGGCTTTATACTGAGAGACATATATGACCAAAACTTTCCCTGTTTTACTAATGATGAAAACCACCATCATGAATGAAATACTTTGCAATTGTACTATGATCAACTTTCTAGGCCTTGACTCCTATAAATCCTATGTGTTAACAATCCCCATTTGAGAGAAATTATTCATCATTCTCATTAGTGCCTTTAAAATCTTCACTTGGAGGAAAAAAATTCATCATCATCATCATTACCTTGAAAATCCTTACTTGGAGGAAAATCATCATCAACAACATTGTTGCCTTTATATTACCCACCTTGGAAAGTGTGTCCACCATTGGCATAATCATCTTCACTACTTTTGAAATCCACACTTGAGGGAGATTCTTCATCATCCTCCTTAGCTCCTTTAAAATCCCCACTTACAGAAAAATATCCATCATCCTCATCAATAGCCTGAAAATCCTCACTTGGAGGAAAATCATCATCATCACCATTGTTGCCTTTAAATTCCTCACTTGGAAAAGAGTGTCCACCATTACCATAATCATCTTAATTACTTTTAAAATACACACTTGAGGGAAATTATTCACCATCCTCATTAGTGTCTTGAAAATCCTCACTTGGAGGAACATCTACATCATCCTCATTAGTACCTTGAAAATCCTCACTTGGAGGAAAATCATCATCATCAACATTGTTGCCTTTAAATTGTTCACTCGAGAAAAAGTGTCCACCATTGGCATAATCATATTCGCTACTTTTAAAATCCCCACTTGATGGAAATTCTTCATCATCCTCATTAGCTCCTTGAAAATCCTCACTTGGAGGAAAACATTCATCATCCTCATCAATACCTTGAAAATATTCATTTGGAGGAAAATCATCATCAACAACATTGCTTCCTTTAAATTCCCCACTCGGGAAAGAGTGTCCACCATTGGAATAATCATCTTCATTAATTTTAAAATCCCCGCTTGAGGGAAATTTTTCATCATCCTCATTAGTGCCTTGAAAATCCTCACTTGGAGGAAAATATTCACCATCCTCATTAGTGCCTTGAAAATCCTTACTTGGAGGAAAATTATCATCCCAATCATTTAAACTATAATCAAAGTCTTCACTTGGACCTAGATTTTGAGTACTTTCAATATTATTAAATTGTTGAACATATTGATTGCCATTATATTCCTCCTTTTTATCATTGATGCCTTCAAATTCTTCTGATTTAGGACTTTACCAATGAATATGCTGAATATCATTGGTTGCACTATGATCAAACTTATGACTAGGTGAAAAATATGACTCCTCATTTACATTACAAGTCTTATCATTGCATTTGCTAGTCCTAAAAGAAGAGGTATGTGAACAATATGTTGATGTATAAAAAATAAAATCTTATTTATCTAACGAAGCCACCGCTTCTCACTAACAACATATACTGATACAAATTCTCAACCTCCTAATGAAAATATTATAACTTGTAGAATGAACTTTTCTCTCCAAAATTTCCTCCCAAAATTTGTCCCCCCAAAATTCCCCCCCAATTTTTCCCTCTAATATTTTCCCTTCAAACTTTAATAAAACTTTTACTCTATTAATTCGTTGTTTATTGGTTAATTACAATATGTTTCATGTTTTTTAATCTATCCCACATTCATTAAACTTAGCGATGATTCATATAATATTATGTTTATATATACACACTCTTCTTCATTTTTATTTATCCCATATTCATTAAAATTAATAGTGATTCACATAATATTTTTTTCATATACAAACTCTTGTTTTATAATTTTACATTGTGGTAAATATTGGGCGACATTCGTTAAATAGTTTGGAGAAATATACAAGGGATAAACATCAAAGAGACGTTGGAGGAGAATCTAGCATTTCAGAGGTTATTATTTTTTTATCCCATATTCATTAAACTTATCAGTAATTTAGATAATCTTTGTTATATATACAAACTCTTGTTTTTTATTATGATAAATATTGGACAACATTCGTTAAATAGTTTTGAGCAATCTGCAAGGGAGAAACATCAAGGAGACATTGGAGGAGAATATATCATTTCATAGGTTAGTATTTTTTTTAATTCTTACCATTTACCCCAAAAACATTATATAATATCAACTTTGTATTATATGAGATTATTTTAATGTGAAAATCATTGGAAACCCTAAAATATATGATATTGTTTTAATTTTTTTCGAAAGACATCACAATTTTTAAAATATTTTTATACCTTTTTAGAATAAATTTTAACAAGATTCTTAAGATTTTAAGAAGAAAAAAAAATAAAATTAGTGTGTTTTTAATAAAACAATTACGGTTTTATTGTTTAAATTCAATAATTGTTTTATCTTTTTGGCCTGTGGGGGTTAGTGGGGGTGATGCTCCTCCACACAGGACAAAGTCTTGGCCTACAAGGGGCTAGGGTGATTTCTGACATCTCCCTCGCAGCCAAGTCATGATCATGCTGACCAAGACTTGGTTGGGGGGGGGGGCAATGCTCGACAATGCCCCATCCCCCATGTAGGCCAAATACCTAAGTCTCGACATCACCCCCAATACCCCATGAGTTAAGCATTCATTTATTTTTTTAAATTCAAATCTTGTAGTCTAAGATTTTATTCTTTTTTATTAACATAAACATTTTTCCATCATTATTATAAAGACATAATTTTTTAATTTTTTTATATAGGAAAAATGGAAGGAAAGAAAATATTTGTGAATGTATCTGGATGAAGACCTGCAATAATGACATCCAAAATTGCAACTGAAACCTCCATGAATGCTAAGAAACAAATTGATAGCACATTTGTTCAAGGTCCAACACCTTAGCTATCGAGGACAATGAAGAATGTTAGAGAGGGGAAATTTTTCGAAGGTGAAAATAAAATGGAACATTCTTGGTTTATCAGTGGATGAAATGTGTGATGAATTTAAAAAGTAAGTTTGTTGAGTTATTTCTTATTTATTTTAAGATTAGAAAATTATTTTTTTCAGTTTAATATATCAATATTCTAAGTATTTTATGATATATATCATTATAACAATTTTTTTTTTAATTTATTTAGTCACAAGATGTATATGAGAATACATGAGGAAATGGTCAAGATGTTGAATGAAGAGAGGTGGGATGATGTTAAACTCAACTATCTAGATTCAATCTCTACATCAACATTGAAACAATTTTTCATTGCATTCAAAAATGTATGTTGATTTATTACATTTATATTATTCGTTTGTAGGCTAGTTTATTTCTATTTTATTAGTTATAGAGATATAACTACATGTTTGTTTGTTTCATTAAAGTTGTCGAAGAAGAATGCAGATTGTAATATTCCAGATATAAAAAGTATGCAGAACAAAAATAAAATTCTAAAAATGATAGATGAAAAACAATATAACCAGAACAACACCACAATAATACCAAAATGATACTAGAATAACACCAAAAAGAGCAATTTGATTACTGAGAACAATGTTCACTTGCCTCTTTGAGTGGGAAACCTCTAGTTGAGCAGAGATCTATTACAATAATATCCAAGACAAAATTTCTCATACCCTCGACTCCTATTTATACTAAATATGTCTATCAAAAGAACCATCTAGAGGAATATCCTTCTAGAAGTGGAAACTTCTATTAGGTATTCTTGCATTCGACTTATTCTTCCTTATTGCTAGGACTTATTAATATTGACCTTTATTACATCGAAATATATTATTCTACCTACGTGAGGGGTTAGGTCCCTAACATTTTCTCCCCCTTAAAAAAAACCTTGTCCTCAAAGCTTGAGATGTGGAAATTGTTGCAGAATGGTAGTTGGTTCCCAAGTGGCATCTACTGAGGTTGTATATTTCCACTGGACTAACACTTCCTTGATGGTTCGTTGATCTAGACGACGCTCACGCTGGTCCAAAAATTCTTGTGGTTGTATCCAAATGGAGCCTTCTTCGTCCAACTCGGGAAGGTTGGTTTGAGTTTGGCACTTAGTTATAATCACCTTCTTTAAGTAGGAAACATGAAAAACATGATGTAACTTAGAATGAATGGGAAAAGCTAACTAATAGGCCACTTGTCCCACACTCTTGAGAATGGTATAAGGACCATAAAATTTGGGCGCCAGTTTCTGACAATGTTCATCCTTGAGGGAATTTTTCTTGTAAGGTTGCAGTCGAAGAAACACCTGATCCCCTTCTGCAAATTGATGTTTAGAGAGACCTTGATCTACTTGTTTCTTCATGCAATTTTAGTCCATCACCAAATTATCTTTGAGGGTACAGAGAATAGCCTCTCGAACTGTAAGGGTTTGGTCAACCTCCTGGACCTTCCAGACACTTGGTAAATATGAGAGAATTAAAGGTGGCTTTTGCCCATATACCTCTTCAAAAGGAGTCATGTGTGTATATGTATGGTATGAAGTGTTGTACCACCATTCAACTAGTGGTAACCATTGAGCCCACTAATTTTTCTTTTTTGATAAAACACCTCAAATGTGTTTCCAAACACTTGTTGACAACTTCAGTTTTACCATCATTCTAGGGATGATAAGTTGTGTTGAGATTCAATTGGCTTCCTTGTATCTTGAAAAGTTCTTGCCAAAAATTGCTGGTGAAAGTTGGGTCGCGATCCAAAATAATAGAATGTGGGATGCCATGAAGCTTGAAGACCTAATCCATGAAAATTTGAGCCACAGTGGATGTTGTAAATGGGTGTTGAAGAGAACAGAAATGAGCATACTTGGAAAGGAGATCAACTACCACCATGATGACTAATTTATTTCCTGATTTAGGTAAGACTACAATAAAATCCATAGATATATCCCACTAAATAGCAAGTGGAATCGGAAGTGGTTGTAGTGTGCCAGGAGATTTGACTGTTTCTCCCTTGTTGCGTTGACACACATCACATTCAACCACAAAATTATGAACATCTTGTTTTATACCATCCCAGAAAAAAGAACGTTTGACCCTGTCATAGGTTTTGGTAAACCCGTAATGCCCAATTGTGGGTGTAGCATGAAGCTCAGAAAGTACCGTGGATTTAGGTTTTGATTGTTTACTTAAATACAAATGATCTTTGTATCAAAGCTCATCATGGAGCCAAGATTACCCTGTGGAAACTAGAGAATTGGATTGTAATTTTTGTATCATATGCGAACTTTTGGGATCATGTAGCCATTCTCGGTGAACGACTTGGAGCCAATCTGGTACACTAAAGGAGAGAGAAAAAAGGGACCCTTCATCTTCATATTTTTGAGAAAGTGCATACACAACCACATTGTCTTTGCCTTTCTTGTAAATGATATCATAATCATATACAAAGAGGTTAGTCACCCATTTTTGTTGCTTTGGGGAGGAAATGCGTTCCATAAAATACTTGAGGCTTTGATGATATGTCTTAATTTGGAAGTGTTTCCCCAATAGATAAGGGCACCAAAGATCAACGACATGCAAAATAGCCAACATTTCCTTTTCATATATTGATTTTCCCAAATTTCATTCAGACAATTGTTTGCTGGTAAATGCCAAAGGTCGACCCTCTTGCATAAGGAAAACGACAATTCCTTTCCCTGAAGCATCACATTCGAGGACAAAGGTCTTTGTGAAATCAGTAAGGGCCAGGACTGGAGTGGTGCACATGGCCATCTTCAAGGTTTGAAAATCTTGAGCAGCTGTTGGAGTCCAAGTGAAAGAATTATTTTTAAGGAGTGCAGTGAGAGGTGCCACAATCTTTCCATAATTCTTAACAAACTTGCGATAATAACCTGTTAAGCCCAAAAATCCATAGAATCGTTTGAGACACTTTAGGTGAGGCTATTTTTTCATAGCTTCAATATTTTTAGAATCCACCCTAATGTCATCCTTTCCAACAAGATGACCCAAATACTCGACTTCAGAGGTGCCAAAAGCACATTTGGATTGTTTCAGGAAAATTTGGTTATGAGAGAGTAGATGGAGAACTCAAACCACATAAGCAAGATGGCATGTCCAGGTTTTGATATAGATGAGGATATCATCAAAGAAAACTAAGACAAAATGACCAAGAAAAGGACGGAAGACATGATTCATGAGGCTTTGGAAAGTGGAGGGATCATTACACAAGCCAAAGGGCATGACCACAAACTCATAGTGGACCTCATGAGTTCTAAAGGAAAACTTATGAATGTCTTCCCCTTTCATATAGATCTGGTGGTATCCAGAACGAAGATCAAGTTTAGTAAATAATTGAATGCCAATCAATTCATCCAAGAGGTCATCAATGACAGGAATGGGAATTTTTTCTTTAATGGTGATTTTGTTGAGGGTGTGGAAGTTAGGACACATGTGCCAATAACCTTCTTTCTTCAAGACCATGACAATAGGAGAAAAGTAGGGGCTCATACTAGGGAAAATAACACCTGCGTTAAGTAGTTCTTGAACCCTTTTATCAATTTTATTTTTTTGGGAAAAGGGGTGACAATAGGGACAAATATTGGGAGGAAGGCTTCCTGGGACAAGGGGAATGGAATGATCATGAACAACATGAGAAGGAGGGAGTCCCTGGGGAGTGGAAAAAACCACTTGAAGTTTAGAGAGGATGGATTGGAGGTCCTGCGACACAGAGGGTGTCTCAGTTGCTTGTATGGCATGGAGTTGGAAAATAACGCCAAAATGACCTTTTTTGAGCATCTTTTCCATGCGATGGGAACTAATTATCTCAGGGGAACTGATGGTGATTCCTTGGAACTTATATTGTTGGCCCTCCTGGTCAAATTGCATGGTTAATTCCTTAAAATCCATAAGAATGGGACCCAAAGTCCTTAGCCAGTCTACACCCAACATAATGTCACAACCACCCATGTTTATAGCAAGCATATGAGATTTCATGTGGTACTCACCAATTTGGAGACACACATTTTCACAATGCCCTCCACATTTCATGGATCCTCCATTGGAAATCATGATTTGGAAATTATTGACTGCACGGATATAACAATTAGTTTCTTGGCAATGCAACAATGAATAAAATTATGGTTTCTTCCACTATCAACAAGAATGATGACCTTCCTATGCTTGATGTAGCCAATTAGCTTGAGGGTTTGGGGAACATAGAATTCAATGAGAGCATTTAGGGAAATGACTAGTTCTACTTCGGGAGGGTTTGAGGGAGGGGTTATGTCAGTGGGTTCAGGTGACATAGACACAAGGGGAGCTTCAACATCCTCTTATATGGCCATAAAAAGATTTTGTTCCTTAAACTTGTGTCCCAAAAAATATTTGTCATCACAATTATAACAAAGGCCTTTGAGTTGGCATTCAACCATTTTGGCCCTAGTCAATTTTTGGATCTTTAGTGGAGTAGAAGGAGGAGTGGGATTTACTAGTTTAATGCGAGGAATAAAGAAGGGTTTTCATTTTTGAGAAGAGAA
>JASDQU010373590.1:58283-71632 GCA_032191745.1 Picea mariana
CCAATTATCTTGAGGGTTTGGGGAACATAGAATTCAATGAGATCATTTAGGGAAATGACCAGTTCTACTTCGGGAGGGGTTATGTCGGTGGGTTCAGGTGACATAGACACAAGGGGAGCTTCAACATCCTCTTCTGAAACATTCTTTGATATGGCCATAAAAAGATTTTGTTCCTTAAACTTGTGTCCTAGAAAATATTTGTCATCACAATTATAACAAAGGCCATTGAGTTGGCATTCAACCATTTTGGCCCTAGTCAATTTTTGGATCTTTAGTGGAGTAGAAGGAGGAGTGGGATTTACTGGTTTAATGTGAGGAATAAAGGAGGGTTTTCAGTTTTGAGAAGAGACAAAATGTTGTGCTTCCTTATCTCTTTTAGTAGCCTCTACCAAACTCTGAGACTGAGCCATGAGGACATGGGCACAAATCTCATCCATGAGGCCACTGATAAAAAATTCTCAGAAAAAAACATCAGACATGCCCTTTGTACGAAAATTCAGTCTGTCAAAAGCATCTATAAAGTCTTCCACTGTGCCAAATTGTTTCAACTTTGTCAAATGACCTAAATGGTTGGTGTCAGTGTCAAAGCGTTCATAAAGCTCTGCTACAAAGTGTGTCCAAGCAACATACCCTTGACGGGAAGTTTTTCTCCATTGCCACCATTGCAAACGTTCTTGATCTAGATGGAGAACACCATACCGGAGTTTGGCCATCTCATCTATAATGTCGTACAAAGAGAAACAATGTTCCATTTGAGTTACCCAACTAGTGGGATCTGAGCCATCAAATTTGGTCACATCCACACGCGGAAGGCGTAGGTCACATTAAAAGTGATGGGAATGGAAATTATGGGAATGAGAGGAAGTTTTAGCTTCGGTATGCAAAGGTGTGTCAGATAAAGGGGGATCTGCAGTGATATGCATCTTGGTGCAGATCATTGAAGCGACAGATTCAAGTTGGGTAGTAATGTATTGTTTGAGGTCTTATTTGAGTTCCTCGATTGAGGCAACAATGTAGGAATGCATGTTTTTATTGATGTTGGCAATATTGGCACTGAGTTGTCTCACTTCTTGTTGGGTCTTTGTGAAATTAGATTACAAGGTATTGAAGCAAACTTCCAAGTCTTGGCTACGGGTATGAGCCATAATGAAGAGGGAACTGAAAAGGGGTGGGTGGGATCAAAAAAATTCATGAAAAATGATAGGTATGAATGTGATAAGGGAGAAGAGATAAATCCAATGGAATAGGTATCAAATAATGGTGCAACAAAACCTAGACTTTTTTATTTTTTATTTTTTTTACACCTGTGGAGTTATACTCCGATCTGAAGAATACTACAGTGATGAAATGCCCAAATTCTTAATCAGGAATAAATTTGTAGTGATTTAGCAACTTGAATGCATGAGACACAATTGCATGGCAATAGATCTTGTTTGTTTTTTTTTTTTGTCCCCAAGGGTTAGGTATTCAAGGGTTCTACAGACAAGGGTTTTTCCTGTGCTATAGCTCTCTGATATACGTGCGGGTTCCAACAGTATTACTCATCGCAATATCTTAGGGCACCAACTAAGGAGGCGAGACCATGCCCTTAGCCGTAATAACCGACTACCCAGGTACTAGAGAGTATCTTCCCGAGTATTGTTTTCGGTGGCACTATAGCAGTCAAATGGTTGATCAATTATCTAAAAAGGGATTTAGGAAATCTAGGTCGATCCGTATACATGTTTTTTCTTATGCGCTACCACTCGAAGGGGTACCAACATGGGTTACAAGGGTGGCCAATAGTTGTGCACTTAAGTACCACTTGTATTTCCTGCGTGTATGAATCCCTGACCATGGGTTTATGCATGTAACGATAGATATATGTAGCTTAAAGATGTTGGAATACGTCTCTACCCTGGAAAAAATTAACCCATAATTTTCTCTCGAGGAAAGTGCTCTGATACCACTTGTAATATTCTAGATATAAAAAGTATGCAAAATAGAAATAAAATGCTAGAAATGGCAGATGAACAACAATATAACCAGAACAACACCACAATAATACCGAAATGATACCAGAATAACACCAAAAAGAGCATTTTGATTACTGAGAGGAATGTTCACTTGCCTCTTCGAGGGGCAACCTCTAGTCGAGCAGACCTCTATTACAATAATATCTAAGACAAAAGTTATTATACCCTTGACTCCTATTTATACTAAATATGTCTATCAAAAGAACCATCTAGAGGAAGATCCTTCTAGAAGTGGAAGCTTTTATTAGGTCTTCTTACATTTGAATTATTCTTCCTTATTGCTAGGACTTATTAATATTGACCTTTATTACATCAAAATTCATTATTCTACCTACGTGAGGGGTTAGGTCCCTAAAACAGATGGAGTACTTGAAACCTTCAAAATTTTTATTCAAAAAGCCAAGTTTGAAAGAGAAAGAAGGAGACATGCTTGAAATGTAGAATTTGATGACACCCTTGATCACTACATTTGGAATGAGCTCGACATTGTTCATTATAAAGTGATATTAGGTGGTCATGAAAAAATTGTAAATATTGTTCCTAAAAAGGAATACTTCCTAGTTATTGGAAATATCCCTCATGGTTATAATATCCAAAACATTGGATATGATAGTGAACCTTATACTTACCAAGCTTTCACTAAAGTGGTTATGGGATTTATTGAAGTCACAACATCACCATTTTGGAGATATTTGGTTTTTCATTTAGACACAAAACAAGGATTAGTACAATCAAGATTCAAGGGAAAAGAAAATACAAGGATGCAACTTTTTCGGTAAGATATTGAAAGTGTATGTTTAGTGATTAAGATTACAAATCAATTTTACTAATTCACAAGTTAATTGAATTTGCACTTATTTATGTTATAGGAACAAGCCTAATATTCATATTTCCAATAGAGAACCATTTACACGTGATATTGAGAACATACATCTTGAAAGATGGACAAAAGATAATTCTTATAATTCTATTCTTGTCAATGTAAAGGATGGATGGAAGCCTAGTAGTTTATTGGTTTTCAATGTTGTGGTTAGAAAGCTAAGATATGAGGAAAATGATTTGAAAGGAGAGATTGTTAACATTTATCAAAATCCACAAGAACTAATTAATTATCTTATAGATACATTTTCAAATGAAGAAGATTGGGTTTTGGATTTCTTCTTGGGTTCAGGTAAGACTTATGATATAATAATACTTCATTCTTCATTATTTATTATTTATGGTTTTTTTTTTACATTATTTAACTTGATTTTTATTTTGTATTTGGTGATTAGGTACAACACTAGCATGTTTCTTACAAAAAGGAAGAAAATGTAGAGCCATTAAAATATGATATTGTTAATTAGTTTTAAGATTCCCTTGAAAATGATGCTCAATTTTGAAATTGTTTTATGAGCTATAACTATAATGTTTTGACTTTCTGATTTTAAAATAAGAATGAATATGTATCTATTGTTGTTTTATGAAGAATCTTTTTTAGTATTTTACTTTTCCTTTTATTTGTATGTGAATCAATATACTAGGGAGAATGACATGAAATGTTGTCATTTTTTAACATCAAATGTATAGAAATATGGACAAAAAGGCTATTTGCTATTTTTCACTTTTTTTGTTCAATTATGTCCATAAAAATGTTTTATTTGACATGTTATTTTAAATGGATAGCTTCAAAAATGTACAATTTTTTTTTTATATATAGCTTTAAAATGTATATTTTTTGCTAAATATTTAAAAATAGTGTTATTTAACTACAATTATTTCGTATGTATTGAAGTAAAGGTAAAAAATGTGTTAAAAATAATATTTTATATTGTATTTAAAAAGAATGGCACCATAAATTAAATAAGGAGACATAATTATATAAAAATATTAATTTCAAAAAATTAAATGGTATACGACATTTTTAACATTGGATAAAACATGGAAACTGATTAAAAACACGATTGAAAAAAAAAATGATTTAGAAAAAAAATGAAAACAGTTGAAAAAATAAGCATTTACAAAAAATGTGGATACATTATGGATAAGAAGATTTAAAATATCAAAAAACAACCTAAAAATGGGGGCGTGATACTGATAGCACAACTTTTCAAAATGAGGTAAGAAATGTGACCCCTAAAAAACAAGAACTTTGTAGAGTTCTTGTTAAGTTGGTAACTTTTTTCATAAAGATACTTGTATTACAAGCCATCAAGGATGTGCCCATTTTCAATAGATTTATTAAAGAAGAATGCATTAGAAGGCCAGGGAGAAAAAAAAAAGATGCCCCACCATAAATGTTATAGGATATCCAACTGACCTTATGCCGAGAAAGTTAATTGCACCTAAATACTTGGATCCAGGAAGCCCTCTAGTGGATTTTCACATCAACAAAACCTTGATTCAAAATTCTCTTATATATTTATAGGATTCCATCTATGTTATGACCAAATATACTATGTTGAAACTCAACCTTTGAGGATTCTTGAGGGATAGCCATACTATCCTCCAACTTATAGATAGATTCATAGTCAGACTTGAATGGATGTTGAAAGATATAATAATTTATATTGACTCTTGGGAATATCCTACTAACTTCTTAGTTCTTCAACCCAAGTCTCAATTCAATGAGTATCCTCTTATTTTTGGGAGGCCTTGGCTAGCCGCAGTAGATGCATACATTGGTTGTAGGGAAAGAAACATGACTATAACGTATTTCCTATCCTAAAAACAAATTATTCTTTATCCACTTGCCCAACCTTTGATAACATAAATTGAATGAATATTCATTTTATTAGGTTGGTGCCTATTTACAAGATGGGTCTTTTATGAGGATTGGATTCCTCACATATCAGTTGGATCTGAGATCAACAAGATGGGACTTGTTACGAGGATTGGATTCCTCATTTCTCAATTGGATCTGAGAACTAAAAGTTGGGTCTTGTAACAGAGAGTTGGGTCTCTCATAGTTGTATGAAGATGATATTCAAATATTGATCTTATGTATTCATTCAAGTTATTTAATAAATAAAATATTTATTCTTATATATATATTGATTGAGAAAATGAAATAAATATTTGTTGTTCAGTTAATTTGTGAAAAGTGAAAAATTGTCCATAAGTTTTGTGACATTGATTCACCCCCCTCCCCCCACCCCCTCTTAGTGTCAATACCCATTTTCATCAGTTTTTTCAATTTAGAACATATGAAATTGTGTGAGAATGGAGAATATAGACTCTTAAATATTTTATGGCCTTTACCAAGGAAAAAACTTGTTTCTCCATTATGGTGTATTTCAACGCAACATCTCTCAAAGATTTGCTGAAAATGCTATGGGTTGTTCGTACCCTTCGTTGTTTTTCTGCAATATTACTGTTGTGATGGTGTGTTCACAAGCGAAAGAGAACAAAAAAAATCTTTGGTGTAATCTGGGCTGATCAAAACTGGGGCTTCGGTGAGTGCATGTTTCACCTGCCCAAATGATTGTCTAGACTCAGTGTTCCATCTGATTTTGTTTTTTTTTTCAACATATTTGTGATATTCCTAAGAAGTTTAGCCAAGTTGGGTATGAATCTTCTTAGGAAATTTATTTTTCCAATGAATGATTGTAACTCTTTGATGTTCCTAGGGTGTTCCACTTTCTGGATGGCTTCTATTCTGTTGGGGTCTATTTTAATTCCATCTTTAGATATTATGTGCCCCAACAACTTGCCTTCCTCTAAACCAAAAAGGGTCTTTTTGGGATTCAGTGAAATCCTGAACTTTCTACACTTCTCAAAAACTCGTCTGAGATGTTGTAAATGTTCTTGTCAGAATTGGAGTAGATAGTCATGTCATCCAGATATATGACTATAAATATTCCAAGATCATCCACAAAAGAAATATCCATTTCTCTTTGGAAAGTGGCACCAGTGTTCATCAGACCAAAGGGAATTTTCACATACATGAATGTTCCCACGGGTGTGGTGAATGTTGTTTTCCCCTGGTCATCTGGGTGGAAAAGGACTTGGTTGTAACCCGAGAAACCTTCTAGTAAGGAGATCCTACTGGCCCCAACTACCTTTTGTAAGATGTGGTCCATTTTAGGCAAAGGGTAATTGTCTTTGAGGGAAACCTTGTTCTGATTTCTAAAATCAATGCAAATCCTGATTTTGCCAGTTTTCTTCCTGGTAGGAACCAGATTAGAAACCCATTTGGAAAATCTCAAGGGGAATATAATTTTTGCATCATACATTTTTTTTATTTCCTTTTCTATAAGGGGAAGCAACTTGGGATTGATTCTCCTAAGTTTCTTCCTAAAAGGTTTGTGTTCTTCTTTTATTGGGATCTGATGTTGTATGATACTTGTGTCATAATATTTTAAATCCTCGTAACCCCAAGCAAAAACATCTACATATTCCTTAAACAGTTCAATGTATTTTCATTTTTTCTCAGGGGGTAGGGATTTGGAAATTTTTATCATCTTGGGTTTTTCCTCTGTTCCTATGTTACACTCTTTGACCTCTTTACCACTAGCTTCAATTTTTGGTTTTTTTGCAACATCATTAAAATCAAACAAGTCTTCCAGTGGAACTAAACCTCTAGGTAAGACATTGCTTTTCAAATGTAAAATACCAGAATCTACTTCATTTTCATTCAATTCCTCTAAATCTAATTTATTTACACCATCATTTTAAAAAACATATTTATTTACATTATCGTCATCATTCTCTAAGTCTATTGTGTACATTCGAAATCATTCTTACATTGTAGGAAGTCTTCAATTTGATCGTCATTCCCTAATACCTTCCAGTATCCGATGTTGTCTGGAACAGTTGGTTTTCACTTCACCTCTACTGTGTATTGGTGAGTGGGATGAAAAGGTATTTTACATGTAGCTGCTAATGTGGCCAACTCATCTGCTAGTATGTTTTGTCCCCTTAGCATTACCTGCAAATCAATTTCTGTAAAACATTGAAGGGCATCCAAAGAAACATTCATGTAAGCTCTAAGTTTGGGATGTTTAGCTTCATACTCACCTTTAATTTTCTTAATAATCAATTCAGAGTCACACCTTACCATAATTTGTTTGGCACCAACCTTCTTCAGTAGTTTTAGGTTGAGCATCAAAGCTTCGTACTCAACTATGTTGTTGGTGCATTGGAAATTCAGTTTGTAAGAATGGCTCTTTGAATACCTTGATTTGTGATTATGCAACCAAAATCCATCTCCAACTCCCTCGCTCATAGCTCCATCAAAATACATGCTCCAAAAATCTACTGGCAGTTCCTCACTTTCCTCAGTTGCAGTATTTCTTACCTCAACGATTGCTTTATCTTCTTTCGGATCAGGTGTATCATCTTCCAGCTGAGCAATTTGTCCTTCCAAGTCACCATCATTGTACAAAATGAAAGAATCCAGATCAGAGTGTGCAAAGTATAGTGGGTAGTTGTGTGGATTTTCCTTACTGTTGACCATATACTTCATCATAGTCTCTCTATATAGTCTTCTCTGTTTTCCAAATACCGAGATGGTGGCATAGGACATATCTAGCTGTAGGGTACCTTTCATCTTATCTCCCCAGGATATTGATAGTAACATACCGTATTTCGGGGGAATTTCTGCAACCGCGATATCCATCACCATACTCTTCGTTTGGATTTGAGCCAGGGTGATGCATAAATATTTAATTATCCCTATACATTTGACCTTGCTAGAGCCAAAAGAATGCAAATCCTTGTAGGGTCTAGTGACCACAAGTCCCAACTTTTACATCACATCTTTGGGCATCAGGTTGTGAGAGGCGCCTGGATCCAACATATGGTTGTGTAAGATCGAGTCGTGGATATTCAGGCTGATGTAGAAAGGTAGAAAAACACCATTATCAGTTTGACCATCAAATTCAAGGCCAAATAGGAGCTCAGGTTGATCATCAGTAAGATTTATTGTGTCTGAGTGATTGGTTGATCTGACATTCAGGGCCTTCATACCTATCTCTAGTTTGATGCTTAATTCTTTAATCACCTATGACCTATAAGCATTCTTTCTCATCAGCTCGGAAAGGGGAATGGGAATCTTCAATTTATCTAGTTTCCCTTCAAGGCTGAAAGTAGTGGAAGATTTTCTTAGGCTCTGCACTTCTGGTTTATCCATCAGAGTCCTCTGGGAAGAAGTAATTGGCTGACTAGTCGATGAAACCTCAGTTTGATTTGATCTTTGTAAAATTTCAGGGTTTCTTTTTGTAGGATATTCGACATTATTACTCTCAGTGGCTTTCTTGGGAGAAGTTTCCGAGGTTTTCTTGGTCTCGACTATTCTCTTTGTTTTTGATAGCCTTTTTTATTTCAGTAGCCTTCTTTGGAGGGTTTTCATTTTTCCTCTTACTTCTCAAGTTATACTGCGTGTGGAACTCCATTATAGCATTTTCAAAGGCATGTTGTTCTGTTTCCTCTACCTCCTCATTTACTTATGTTTGTGAAAGGAGAAAGAGATCATGCTCTTCTTGAGTGAGAAAAATGGATTCATCATCATGGACACCCATGAAGTTTATATGAGTGTCATCTAACTCTTATATTAGCTCCTCACCTTCATCAATGTAATTTTCCTAAAGGGGTGGCCTGATTTGCTGATCGGCCCTCCTCTGTTCTCTTTGATCTTTAGGACCTCTCTGCCTGATCTGGGTGGGATTTATTCTGAAGTTCGTATTCTGAATCTGAGGAGCAACTTGGTTTTCCCTGGATGGATTTATGTTGGCTATAGTAAGTCTCTCCATCATTCTCTCCATAGCTCTGGCTAGGGAATCTAGCTTAGCATCTGAAGAGGAAGTCGAAGGCTCTTCCTTAATCATGACCCTTCTTTCTCTTCTAGCTAAAAGATTTGCTTCCACGCTTACGACACTTTTCTGCATGTCTTCTAGAGTTGCAGAATTTCTTTCCCTTAGCTGATATGACATATTAGCATCAAATCCATAGGGGAATTTAATTAATGCCAAACCTTGAGGTGGTTTGATATCATCTAGAATTGCATTGTAAAGATTGTTTAAACAAGTGCAGTAATCTTGCACTGTCTCTCCTTGGTTCCTTATGATATTCTCATATTTTGACAGGATTTGGAGATGATTTTTCTTTACCTCGCATCTATTAAGAAAAATCCGTTGGAAAATAGCAAGTTCCACTACTATAGTAAGACGTAAAGATTTGAACCTTTTTTTAACATCCCCGGTAAGACTCTGTGCAAAAAGTATCACTTGGATGTCTTCCTCGTCGACTTCCTACAAATCAAAATAATCATTCATCTTATCAACATGTTGTTGTGCATTCAGAGGACCAGTACCATAAAATTGAGGAAGTTTGGTTTGATAGTCCTGAGGCATGGCATGTAAAGGAGCGACCAACACTAATGGAGCATATATTATTTAATATTGGAGCGGAAGTGACAGAAGTTGTGGAAGATGAAGGGTTGGAAGGAAGGACATGAGATGGTTTAGATTTAACAGAAGTTGCAACAATAGTCAAGGAAGAAAGTTTGACTGACTATTGGAAGTGAGCTTTGTCTAAGGCTTGATCAAGATTCACTACTAGATATTCTAACTTGCCAAATTCCATAAGAAATCGTTGATCAATGTTTGCCCTAGGAGAAATTATTTCAGGGGTCCTGGGTTGTAGGATGGTTTGATCTAAAACTGTTTCACTTACAGAGCTGTTAGATTTTGTTCTAAAAAGGCTTTGTTCAAAAGATATGTCAAAATAGAGATCCTGAAGGACAACAAGCTTCTCTGGGAGAGAAGGGGACCTATGAAGAGGACTGTGACTCCCAAAACCCTTTGCAACATTTTTCTTTCTAAGTAATTTTTTGGGATCGTCTGTTGCTATTGTAGGTTCTGGATCTGGATGAGATCTAGTGAAAATTCTTTTAGGATCAAAAATTTTAATTTTTTGAGAAAATTTTTAAACTAATTATATACAAACTTTAACAACCTATGAGCATTATCTCTTTATAAGTTTAGATTTTATGATTCGTTCAGAAATAAGTTTTCTTTATCTAGGGAAAAGAAATCATAGGATATAAATTTTGTTTAGTTCCCCAATATGGTTGCCACTATGTTATCGCTCTGTAAATTCCCATAGGTTGTCCAGAGGTAGAAGAAATTTATTAGAGGTAAATTTATCCAACCACTTCAAAACTAGGATCTAGCACTTCGAGTTTTAGAGAGGGATCTCTCTGTAAGATTTAACTATGTTTCAGGTTTCAGATATTAGGCTAGTTAAATAAATAAGACTGTGTTATTTGTTTTATAAAATGGCTGAAATATTGCTTACACATCCATTGGGCTATGGGGTCTATTTTATAAAGTTTGAGAACAAAGAACAGATTTTATAAGGTCTTTTCACAGGGTAGGATAATGCAACTATTGGATCCTTTAGAGTAAAATGATGGATAGTAGAAAATATGAGATAATCGGTTAAAATAAAGAAGCATTTAAGAATTTATTTCTCATAACATCAAAATACAAACACTTAGATATTTAAAATCCAGAAACAGAGTATACAAAGATAAATTATGTAACTTCAACTTCTTTTAAATGATCAGATATAGAAAACATAATTGATTACAAAGACATAAAAAACATTTAACAAAGAGGAGTAAACATCACCAACAGTTAACATGCAGGAATCTTGTGAAACGCCCTTTTTATTATTGGTAGATGTCATGAGAAAGATTACAGTGCTTATAGCTTGCTTGGGCATAAAGATCAACCCTCAATACTTCAAAGTTTGAAGTATATATAGAAAAGATTACAATTGATCATGTCATTAATGATCAGGACATGGCAAAATCCAAAGCTAACTAACTAGATAAAAAAATACAAAATTGTAGGAACTCCTAATGATCTATTAGATCCTTTGTGCTGATTTAGAGGAATGTTGTTGGCGAGTCATCAAATTGACTTGGACTGTTCTACACGCTAACATGGATTGTACACCTCATCACTCATGCAATCAGAGTGCACAGATCCTTCCATCTCCTTTGACTGGGAATGGTGACTTTCAGTAACCTTCTATAAACTTCGTCCACCTCTGTATATTTGGCGAAAGTTGGCTTGGTGATGAAAATATACTTGATTTCATGTTGGATACCAAGATCCAATTGCAGAGTCTCTAAAACTTCCTTGCCGGTTATGCTACCCTATATTATTGAAAACTTGGAGCTATCCTTTTCCACCATGGAAATCTTTTGCTTGTAGTCGGACAAATTCATCAGTTTGTCATTTAAAACCAGTAAGCTAGGAAGTCCTTTCTTTTGCAAAGAATCAATCTTGCTGAAGAATATCTAAAGTCTAATATCCATGTTCTAGGCTCTTTCCTCCAATTGCAACATTAATCCTCTTTTGGTCAGAACTTTCTTAACTTCGAGGATAGTCTCAGTCCTATCCTCAATTTCCAGACTTTCCATCTCATCCTTAGTTTTCAAATTTAGAAACCTGATGATTTCATTTGCCTCTATGGGCATCTCCCCCAGCTCTCCCTTTGTCCTGTCAGTGGCCTACCTGCTTTTTAACACCAATTCATGCTTCTCAAACATGATCTATACGAGTGGCCAAATTTCCACCATGGATTTTGAGATATCCATCCAAATGTTCTCTTTGCCTTATGCTATTGTTTTTCCCACAACTGTTTGCTTTTGCAACTGCTGTATTTCCTACTTAAGTTTTTTTATGTGTGCCTCTCAGTATTGTAACTTGGCTGGAAAGAGGATTTAAGTTTTTGGAGATTCTATATTTCATGATGTAATTTTTTAATTTCTGCTCCTTGTAAGGTCATCTCCTCCATTGACTTTGCTAGAGCTTCAGATGTTGTTAAGCCCTAATATTGGCTCAGTACCCCTTGATTGGGGCATATTATATTAGTAAAGTTATTTTATTTATGTCAACTTTAGGCCATTAGTTGTAATTATACCTCCTAGTCTCCTATATATACCAAGGAGACATTTTCATTTTGAATCATCTTGTACTTGAACATTTTAAGTGGGGTAAAAGGAGGTTTCCCCCTCGAAGAGGCTTATTATCTGAAATTATCTCTTTTTCAAGGCATTGAGTACTTTTTCTAAGGTTTTTCTATGCTATATTGATATTTGGTTCTTAACATATGGTATCAGAGCTCAAGGTCTTGGGGTTTCGCTGCTACATTTGAGACACTTTGGAATTTTCTCTATAAATGTTTTTCTACAATGTTTCAGAAGGAACGGCTTGGAGGATATTTAGTAGACAAATCAAGGTACGTTGGGTTCAAAATTTAACTCCTTAGGCCTTATACTTTCGGAGATACAACCTATACAAGATAGGGTTCTGGAGTCATCCTGAAATGATTCATTGCGAAATTTTAGCTATAAAATTTTTTCTATAACATTTCATACCCTAAACTCCAGAGGATATTTACAGAAATTAGTAAGGTATCTTTGATAAAAAGTTCATCTTTTGGGTCATCATAAATTTGTATATACACCTTGTGTAAGATAGGGTATCTGACTAGTCTCAAGAAGGTGTTCCAGGTAAAGCAATCATAACTTCTTCCTAGAGTATCCAAATTGAGTGGGACTAGTTTCATTGGATCATGGACAATCTATAGTATTTCTAGTGTGAGTTTCAGAATTTATATCAAATGTTTTGTGTGGGGCATGCTATACAAGTGAGATCTCCTGGAAAGGACAAAAATCGGCAAGTTGTGGGGAAGTTACCGTAAATTCCACTTGGCACATCCAATTTTGATCAGACCTATGGCATTGCAGAAAAGAATTATCAGAGAACTACATAAAAGAAAGTTTCATACCCATAAGGGCCGAAACTTGGGAGATACAACAAAAGAAATATTGTCTAGCAAAACCACCTCAAAATCAAGGTTCAAAAGTGATACTTGGCCAACATGCCACTAAAAAAGGGAACTTCTACACCAAATAAGCCTCCAAAAAATCCTACTTGGACTCTTGATGAAGGTGAAGAAATTCATAGGGACATAAATGAACTACAAAAGAAGATGGATTCAATGGAAGCTATGTTGGATGCTAAGATGGATGGTTTAAAAGGGGATATCATGGAATTATAAAAAAATTACATAATAGAGAAGACACCTGAAAGTGAAAATGCATCCCATGAAATTCATGACGAGGACACAAGGAAGCTGAATCAAGAATGGAGAAACTCCAACTTTGGTTTGAAGACCAACCATGTTCCTAAGATTGATATGAGGAAGTTTGATGGCAAGGACTCAATCACATGGATACTTCAGATGGAGCAATTCTTTGATCTCCATAATGTGCCACATACACAAAAGGTATGAATTTCTTCTTTATATTTAGAACCTAATCAATTTGTATGGTAT
>JASDQU010373591.1:0-21364 GCA_032191745.1 Picea mariana
ACTTTATTGAAAGGTCTTATTAATATTGACCTTTATTACATCCGAATACATTGATCTACCTATGTGCAGGTTAGGACCTTAACAGTGGGCCATGAGAACTTGGGATCATATTTCATCCTTTAGGCGACTAATAAAGAATTCATGGAAGAACACATCTGGCATGCCCTCGGTTCAAAAGGCCAAATTCTCAAAATTAGTTATAATGTCTTCCACTGGGCTTGATTGTTTTAACTTGGGCAAACAACTGAGATAGTGGGTATCAGTTTCAAAGCGGCCATAGATCTCTGAAACACACTGGGTCTAGGAAATATACCCCTGACGTGAGTTTTTACACCATTGCCACCATTTCCATCGTTCAAGATCTAGATATAGGACATCATAACAAATTTTTTCCAACTCATCAGTAATACCATGCAGAGAAAAATAATGCTCCATTTGAGTGACCTCAGCCATCAAATTTATTGACCTCAAAGTGGGGGAGATGGGGGTCACGATAAAAGGATTTGGATTTAAAATGTAGATAATGAGAGGAATCAACAACATCTAGTTGGTCTGAGGAGGAAGGACCCAGAGGAAGGTTCAACAACTGGTTGAAAGAAGCATACTGGAGGGTGTTAAATTGGTTCATGAATTTGGCTTCCATGGTGTCAAATCTGTGATGGAATTCAGTCTCGAATTGTGAAAGGCAGGAATTGGTAGAGCCAATCTCAGATTTCACATATTGGATGGAGTCCTAGGATTGATTGATGGAATCTTGCAGGTCTTGGTTGCAAGTGGTGGCCATTTGGAGAGGGGGAGTACGAGTAAGGAAAAATGGGTGGGTGAGACCACAAAAATGGACTTATAAGTGATAGGTACCATGATGATCAGGGAGAGAAGGGAAATATAATGGAATAGGAGGAAAAATAGGGAAGCTAAGAAGGGGTCTGGTCCACTGAAAAAAAAATATTAAAAATGAAAGGTATGACTGTGATTAGGGAGAAGAGGGGAATCCAATGGGATAGGTCCCAAATAAGTGTGTCTAGAAGACCACTATACTATTTTTTTTATACTCGCGCGGATTTATACTCTGGCATGAATAATACTGTAGTGACAAAATGCCCAAATGCTTAATGGGAATAAATGTGTAGTAATTACACAACTAGAATGAAGAAGGCACAGTTGCGCGGAAATAGATCTTGTTTGTTCTATTTTTGTTTTTGTCCCAAGGGGTAGAGTATTAAGGGTTTCTACAGACAAGGGTTTTCCCTGTGCTATAGCTCTCTGATATACATGAAGGGTCCAATAGTAGTACTCAACCCAATATATCAGGGCACCAACTAAGGAGGATAGACTGTTCCCTTATCCATACTACCCGACTACCCAGGTACTAGAGAGTATCTTCCTAAGTGTTGTTCTTGGTGTCACTATAGTAGTCAGGTGGCCAATATGTTTATCTATGAAGGGCTTCAGGAGATTTAGGTTGATCCGTATATAGCTGATGTCTGATGCGCTAGCACTCAAAGGGATACCAACAAGGGTTACAAGGGTGTCCAATAGATGTTCGCTTGAGTACAACTTGTATTTCCTGCATGTATTACGCCCTGACCACAAGTTTGTGAGTGTAATGACATATCTTTGTAGCTTTAAGATACTGGAATATGTCTCTACCCTGAAAAAAATTTAACCCACAATTTCCTCCCAAGGAAAGTGCTCTGATACCACTTGTAAGGTACCAAGTCTATTATATTAGCAGAGAAGATAAATAAAGCAGAAAATAGCACCGAGATAGCAAAAAAATACAAAACTAATGCAGAGATAACAACAGAACAACAAATTATATGGAACCACAACACCAAAATTGTACCTTTATTGATAGGAAACATGGTTCACTTGCCTCTTTGAGGGGGAAACCTCGAGCAGAGCAGATCTCTATTACAATAATTTTTTAAGACAAAACTTCTCATACCCTCTACTCGTATTTATACTAAATATATCTATCAAAAATAACAATCTAGAGGAAGATCATTCTAGAAGCGAAAGCTTCTATTAGGTCTTCTTACATTTGACTTATTCCTCCTTATTGCTAGGCCTTATTAATATTGACCTTTATTACATGGAAATATATTATTCTACCCACTTGAGGGGTTAAGTAGGCTAGGTCCCTAACAAAATATTCTTTTCTTGTGGTAGTGAAATAGGAAGAAGAAGACATAATAGATGCTTTAGCTGGTTGTGATCCAAATCATAAGCAGGAATTGATCAACATCATATCTAATTATGATGATTTGTTTCAGGAACCTATAGGGTTTCGTCCTAAAAGAGAGATTGAACATGAAATATATTTTCAACAAGATGTTCCTCTTCGGAACATTGGAATGTACAGGTCATCAATAATCAAGAATGCAGAAATTAAGAAGCAAGTTCAGGAGCTTCTCAATAAAGTAATCATTAGACCAAGATCCTCTCTGTATGGTTCTCCTATTGTATTAGCTCCAAAGAAAGATGGCACATGGAGAATGGGTATTGATTTCTGAGCCCTCAACAAGATTACGGTAAAGAACCGTTATCCTCTTCTGAGAATATATGATCTATTAGATCAGTTAAATGATGATGTGTATTTCACTAAGTTGGGCTTGTGAAGTGGTTACCATTATATCATAATTGCAGAAGGAAATATATGGAAAACTGCTTTCAAGACCAAGCGGGGCTTGTTCGAATGGTTGGTTATTCCATTTGGGTTATGTAACACTCTAAAACCTTTTATGAGAGTGATGAATGATGTGTTCAGACCCTACATACATGATTTTTTTATTGTCTATTTATACGACATATTGATCTTCAGCAAACCATGGAAATATCATCTAATATGTGTCAGGAAAGTCTTTTAACTTTTGGAGAGGAATAAGTTGTATGTCAAAATGTCTAAGTGTGAATTTGGAAAACATTCTCTAGTATATTTGGGTTACATTGTGGGGAATGGCCAGATCAAAATAAATATTACATAAGTAGAAGTCATTGTGAAATGTCCCAAGCCAACTACTTCCATCGAAGTCAGGAGCTTCTTAGGAGTAGTACAGTACTGGATGAAATTCATTTCTAATTTCTCATACATAGAAACACCTCTTCATTGATTAATGAGTGCTAAACATGTCTTTCAATATGGATGCAAGAAACATAAATATTTTGAGACATTGAAGGGAAATATAAGCATTGCACTAGTTATGGCATTACTAGATCTACAACAACCATTTGAGCTTCAAACCGATGCAAGCGGATATGCCATGGGCGCAATATTGATGCAACAAGGTAAACCTATATGTTTTCATTCTGATACTTTCACTCAAGTTGTGATTAACTATACAACATATGATAAGGAATTGTATGCATTGGTACAAAGTGTAAAGAAATGGAAGCATTACTGAATGGGAAAGGAGACAATAATTCATAGAGATCATCAACCATTACAACATTTGCAATCACAAACCAAGCTACAAGAGTCATGACACTTCAAGTGGATGGGTTTTCTATAGTAGTTTCATCCGGTAATAAAGTATAAAAAGTGTAATCATAACAAGGTTGCAGATATGTTATCAAGACCAGTAAGTAATGCATCGACAATACTCAGGTATAATGCTTTATCACATGAAATCTATGCAGAATAATATGCTAGGGATGATGATTTTAAAGAAGTATATGATGTATTAAATCATGTCAATCAACAGTCATACTATTATTGTCAGGAAATAAGAAACACTTCCACACTAAACCTAGTAGAAGAAAAGAAGAATTTAATTAAGAACAAAAATGACAAAGTAATCACACCGTACATAGATATTTTACCTTGGAAACCCAAACTGGGAAAACCAAAATTCCTTGAGTGTTCTTATCTCTTGTTGTATTATTCAATATGAATAAAAGGTTACATGTCTAACCTTGTTCCACACTTACGACATATTTGACATCATACCCTCTTTCCTGCGCAAGAACAACCTTGTATCCTATATGGCTTACATATGCATGACCAACAACATACATATACAGATTTCTCTAAAGAATGGCTATGCTACGATTCATTGATTTCATTATTATCCTTTACGGCCTTACCAAACGCCTCTTTATAGGCTTTACAACATGCAAAACCCTAAAGACTTAGTGCCTAAGAATTGATGTCGATTCCTTTACCGTGTCAAACTGCCTTAACCTTCGCCTTCGAATCTACTCGATCGACTAACCTTGAACTTTGACTTTTTGTCGATCTACCTCGACTCTCAACCTAATGTCGATCCAGCTCGAATTCGACTGTCATTGGATTCACCTTGACTATAATTTCATTTCAAAGAATATAACAACCCAACTCCCTCGACTTACGAACAACCTTTTTCTACTAATCGATCTTTAAACTTCTTGACTTGTCCTGCGTCATTAATCTTCATTTTGAATACCCATTTTCTACAAACGGTCTTTCTTCTACTATGTAACTTGACTAAATCCCATTTCTCATTCTTGTGCAAGGATTCCATGTCTTCGACCATGGTGTCCTTCCATAGTTTACTCTCTACTGAGTCAACTGCCTCACCGACTGATGTGGGCTCATTGTCAATGGTGGTTAAAATGAATGCAAAATGAATGTCGAGTGGACTATACCTTTCAACCAGTTTTCTTATTATTTTTGACCTCCTTACCACGAGAGTTTTTTGTTCCTTCTCTTCCTCTGATTTAGTCGACTCATCTAAATCACCTTCTTCATTCCTCGGTTCAAATCGCATCGTCTCAGGATTATTCTCGGTCTGAACAATTTCCTTAGGCTCAGAATTAGCTCTGAATTATGTGAATACCACATCTCAAATGTACATTGTTATCCTTGATGCAGGATCCCAAAGCCTACTTGCTCCTCTTTTCCTTGGGAACATGCAAAAAAGCATCACAACTAAATACTTTGAGATGTGAAACTTAAGGTTTATTACCCGACCATACCTCATGTGGATTCGTGTCGACTAGTGATGATGAAGGAGACATATTCACAAGATATCTTGCAGTGTCCACTGCCTTCACCCATAATTCTTGTGTGAGCCCAACACTATTGACAATGCTCCTTGCCTTATCCATCAACGTTTTCTTCATTCTCTCAACAAATTCATTTTTTTATGGGGTATATGGTGTGGTATTTTTGCATGCTATGGCACACTGCTTGCAAACTGATCAAATTATTTTCCACAGAATTCACCACCATTATCAGTTCTCAACACCTTAATATTCTTATCTATCTAGTTTTCTACAAGATATTTAAACTCTTTAAATTTCTTGAAAACCTCTGATTTCTTCTTCAGAAAATATATCCATGTTTTCCTAGAAATATCATCTTTGAAGGAGACATAATAATGGGATCTTTCAAGTGAAGGAATTGTAGCCGGGCCAAACACATCACTATGAACCAATTCTAGAATCCCAATTTCTCTTGTCATTCCAGATTGGAATCTCACCTAACTTTGTTTTCCATATATGCAATGTTCACAAAAGTCGACTTCTAAACCACATTCAGGAAAACCTTCGACCATACCTTTGTTGTGCATAGATCGAAGTCATTTTTCTCCAATTGTGTCCCATCCTCTCATGCCATAGCATGGTCAGGTCAATTTTATCATGTCTTGTCAAGTTGGTTTGTACTGAATCAGTCAAAGTCGAGTCAAATTGAGTTGAATTCGAGTTGAATTCAGGAGCAACGATGTTGTTGCATCTATTCGAGTTGACATTCCATAAGAACTTGTATAGGGTTCCAATATGAACTCCTTTCATTAATACCTTCACACCTCTGACCATCTTGTATGCATCCTTCTGAAACAAAGTGTGTACTCTAGCATCACTCATATTACTGATAGATATCATATTTCTTGACAAACCTGGAATGTGTAGCACATCTGAAAGGGTTCTTTTCCTCCCATCCTGCAGTATCAGTCGAACTCTTCCTCCTATGACAATTTTTTTGTCGAGTCGTCCCCCAACAACACATCACCTCCATCATATCGTTCATACTTGTAGAACCATTATCTATGTGGTGTCATATGATAGGATGCTCCTGAGTTGATCAACAAAAGACCTTGATCTAACTGTGTACTGGTTGGTGCCAAGTACACATCACCTCTCTTATCTAGGGTCATCTTTCTCTCAGTCGACTGCTTCTCATCGGATCATGTGTTGACTTTCATCTCCGTCAACTTAGAGTCCTTTTTTTAATTCCTAGAGTTACCACATTTCCAACCTCTTCTTGTCAATTGAACCGGGGATTTAGATCTACCCTTCGACTTAGACTTTCTACCGAATAATTTTCCTTTATCTCTTTCAACTGGTCAACCTCTCACCACTAAAGCATATTTGGTCAATCCTTCCATGTTCTTTCTTCTCATTTCTTATTAAAGAAAAGAAGAAACCATGTCTTCTAGCACTAGTGTGGTTGTATTACTCCCTATATCCACAAATAAGCTATCCCAAGAGTCTGGAAAATAACATAATAGGATTATACACTTCTCCTCCTCAATGATTTTAATATGCACATACAATAAAGGCTTAAAATTGTGTTAAATTCATTTAAATGCTCTGTCACCGAAATACCATCACTCATTCTCAGAAGATAAAATTTCCTTCTGAGAAACAACTTATTTACCAGAGACTTTGACTGGTATAAGATTCCCAACTTGTCCCACAATTTCTTCACTGAATCTTCACCTAATACATTCGGTAGTACTGAATCTGCAAGACAGAATTGAATCATACTTCTTTCTCTTCTTTCGAGTTTCTCCCATTCTTCTATCGACATGCTTGTCAGCTGGGTACCTAGATGGACCGTTATCCATTGTTCTCGATCTACAAGAAGATATTCCATTTTAACCTTCCAAAGATAAAAATTCTAGCCATTGAATTTTTCTATCTCTATTCTTGAACTGCTCACCATTGTTTACCATGATCTTTAACACAATTTATGATTTACAACTCTTATTGTAGCTAGGGTTTAGTTCTCAGATTCAATATTGGTAAATAAATATCTGATACACATGTTAAAGCATAACAAAGCTCTGATACGACTTGTCAGGAAATGAGAAACACTTCCACACTAAACCTAGCAAAAGAGAATAAGAATTTAATCATGAATGAAAATGACAAAGCAATCACACAGTACATAGAGATTTTACCCTGGAAACCCAAACTAGGAAAACCAACATTCTTTGAGTGTTCTTCTCTCTTGTTTTCTTATTCAATTTGAATAAAAGGTTACATGTCTAACCTTAGTCCACACCTAAGACACAATCAACATCATACCCTCTTTCCTACACAAAAACAACCCTGGAGCCTATGTGGCCTACATCTTCATGACCAACAACCTACATCTAAATATTTCTCTAAAGACTAGCTATGATATAATTCATTGATTTCATTATTATCCTTTACGGCCTTACAACACGCCTCTTTATAGGATTTACAACATGAAAAACCCTAAAGACTTGGCTCCCAAAAATGGTTACAGATTCATGCAGATCATTGGCTACAAATCCTGCAAATCTCTGGATTACGTTATAGTCGACTTCAAATTGGATTACAAGTCGATTACTAGTCAGCCTTCATTCAGTCTTTATTCAGTCGCCACATGCCCACCTTTTGACCTCTTTTTGGTTGCCATCTTCGACTTTCTATCGATGCCTTTACCATGTTGAACCACCTAGAACATTGACTTCAACTTTACCCGGTTGACTAACCTCAACCTTCAACTTTTTGTTGATCTACCTTGACTCTTGACCTACTATCGATCCACCTCAATTTTGACTATCAGTCGATTCACCTTGACTGAACTTTCACTGCAAAGAATATAACAACCCAAGAATTATATGCATGAGAGTTTATTATACCATCTTGGAAAACTCTGTATACCAAGATATGAAAGGGTCAATGTAATCAGAGAAGCTCATACATCTCTCATCTCTCGTCATTTTAGGGTTGGTAAGAAAAGTTCACAACCACAAAGGAATTGGTATTGACCTTGGATGAATGAGATTGTTTCCAAGTATATCAAAGGGTGTGTCATGTGTGCCACAAGTAAACCTAGGAATAGAAATTTGGGGTTATATACACCACTTATGGTACCTTCACAACCATAGGAAACTATCTCCATGGAATTTGTATGGGGTTTTTCATTGCCAGGACAGGGCATGATTATTTATATGTCATTGTGGATAGATTCAACAAGATGTGTATTCTAATGCCATGCATAAAATAGGTCACAGATGAATAGACAACACATATGTTCTTTAGTCACGTATGGGTTCATTTTGGAATTCATAAATCTATAATATCAGATTGAGACTCTCTCTTTTTTGGAAAGTTTTGGTCTCATTTATGGGAGATAATGCACACTAAGTTGAGTAAGAGCATGGATTTTCATCCATAGATAGATGCAAAGACAAAGGCGGTGAACAAAACAATGGTACATCTACTTCAAGGATACTGCAGAAAGCATCCTAAATTATTGGATGAACGCTTACCTTATATCCAACATGGCTATAATCATGCATTAATCTACTTAGAAAACTCATTTTGAAGTATGTTTAGGGTACTTTCCTAAATCACCTATGGAATTTGTTTTTGGATAAGTGGGTAAATAAGATGGAAAATATGATACAGATAAAGCTAAAAGGTTCATACAGAATATTCAACAGTTACATCAAGCATGACAAGAACAATTGGGGAAGAGCCAAGCCAAGTATAAGGCAAGGCATGACAAACATTGGGTTGATCATCAATTTGAAGTCGGTGATCAAGTATGGATACATATCAACAAAGATAGAATGAAAGGTGAAATTAAAAAGCTAAGGCCAATCTGATATGGTCCATTCAACATATTAGAGAATATTGGTACCAATGCCTTTCATTTAGATCCACCAGCCTACATGAAAATGTATTATTCAGTGGTAAATGTTGACAATTTGAAGCTTTAAGATCCTCCTATGATTATGGATGAAGATGAAAGTATTCAGGATCCAATAGTCAATGATTTTTCTCCAGATTATTTGGATGAGATACAAGAAGATGTCATTCTCGACAGAAGGATCAGAACTTCATAGTGAGGTAATGTGGAATATCTTTGAGTTGGTCTTAAAGGGGTAAAAACAAGTAAATCCAAATGGATGGAGATTGGAAGGGTGGCGGAACTCTACCCTCACCTAGTTGTTGAATAAACGTTTGGAGGTCCAAAAGTATTCCAATGGGGAGGAATGATCTAGGAGGATCCAAGAATTCTCACAGAGGTCCAAAAATATTCAAAACATCCACAGAGGTCTAGATGCTCAAAATTAAAATTCTTCAAATCATCCCTAAAATTCCATCAATGTGTAGAGATCGTCGTCAACTTTCCAACGGTGAAAATGGATATTCAAACATAGTTCGTATGCAAAAGTTATTAGTGATGAAAGTTCCATTCAAACCTGGTCAAAAGACAAAGTACGTGGAAAATAAAAGGTGACACGTGTCACCATTGCACGGGTGCACGTGGAACCTAATTGGTAGTTGACAGGGTAAGGTACAATTCAACAATAGGTTTACAGGTGGGCCAATCAAGTGATGATGTGTGGCATTGAAGAGCCAGTGAGAGGCTGCCATGTGGTAGCCTCCCATTGGACAATATTGGTCAAGTTATATTAAAAGTTATGGAGTCGACCGGGGTTGAACCTGTGACCTCCATAACCAAAGGTATTCACATATCCATCCACACCAACACACCACACGATCTTCTTTGTTATATAAGTGGCATATATTATATTTGAAGGTATACAAAGTTTCATATGGGCGCCAAAGGGCCGAGGGCCTAAGGCCTCGATCCTATATACAGCCACATGACCCATATTATATCGTCGGGGGGGGGGGATATCACCAAAGTTCGGCAGGAGTTTAATGTTATGACTATAATGCATATAACCATATATTATATGGTACATATGCCACGTCCATGGGGAAAGTTTGAAGGTTATGGTTTTAACCATATGTAATACCATATAACAACATACCAAAAACATGTGTGCATGGTTATAACAATTAAATGCATATATAGTATGTTCGGTGGGGCTCGAACCCTTGACCTAATATATACACATATAGTTTTAACCAACTCCCCTATAGTTTGGGGTTGGTTACAAAACCAACCAAAATGTAATTAAAGCCTACCACTAATTTTGAGAAGAGGGTTAGAGGGGTTCCCTATTTAATGGTGTGCACCCCATTTTAGAGGACACACACATTTATGTAGATATTTTAGTATCGTAAAGTGTGCCAAGAGTACGAAGGGTATGAGGCTACACCGTAAAGCATGTTGGGGGTCACCTTGACAAAATTTCAAGTATTTTATATCATTTTTGCACAATTTTTCATGAGGAACTCAACAATGGACTTTGTTTATGCATTTGAGAAACATGAAAAGGTCATTGTAAAACACAAGCATTTGAGAATTAATAAAGGAAGTCTGTATTGGAAGTTGACCCAGAGAGGTAGACCAAATTGGGTGAACTCTGTTTTCTCCAACTTGTGTATGTGATTATATTATTGTTGTTGATTCCAAGTTCAATTATTTGCAAGTCATTTATCATTAAAGTGTAATTGGCTAGCTAAGTATTTCACATGTAATTTGAAAAACCGTCAAGCGATCATTTTATTTCAAAGATGAAGTAGATGATTATGTATATTTAAAATTATCAAAATCTAAGGATTTTTTGGATCAATTGTGGATCATCAATCTAGAAAAATGAGTGAAATATTAGGCATGCATAACAAAGTACCTATTGTTAAGATACATGAATGCCAAATTCTATGGATTCTTCTCCTCCCTTGATCTCCCTTGATTTCCCTTGAGCATATTCATCAATTTATCCTTGGACCAAATAGTTACTTGTTGTTTATTTCCATCTAATCATTTCTCTTTGGTTAAATAGCTATAGGAGGATACATTCACACACGTTGGAACTGGACATGACTAATTCACCCAAATATACTTTTCAATCTTTCAATTGGCCAAACAATCTAAACCAACCACACATAACTATGAATCATGTCATAAACTTCTCATAAATCTCGTAGATTAGGCCCAATGCTGAAGTTGAGATCTTATACCACATTGTGGCATCCTCACATAACACTCCCCATGAATGGATGAGACACTAAATATAGCATTAAAATTTTGACCCTTGATAGACCATTTCTCCATAATCCCAATAGAGAAGGTCTCCTTTAGAGGCTAGGATTAGTTAAATATATGTAGGGGTGCAATAATTGAAATGTATTGGAATATACAAGCACATATTAACAAATTTCATGGTAGCCAAGTGCTCATAATGAGAATTAATCATAAACACACACAAACAACATGCAGATACATAAATTTTCATAGAAATAAATAACATTCAATTTCAAATTTATAAAAAAAAGAAGATAGAATACTCATCTTTTAGCAAAACATATGCCAAGAAAATAGTCATGTACAAGCAATTTTCCACCCAACCATAGGCAACCAATGCATATGCCACTCCCATGTAGGTTTATGAGGCCACCAACGTGAGGGAACCAAGCTACGAGATTCTATCTCACTCAACCCAACCCATTTTCTTTCATACTTTGCTAATATACTAACTAAAAGAAGTCCAAGCATCTCATCTAGCCATGAAATAACCATGGAACTCTCTTCTAGTTCCATACACAACACAAAGAAGAGCTTCCATTTCTCTACTCAATAGTACCTCAAGGATATTCTTCCTCTCTAGTGCTCTTCAATGTAGGAAAAAAGAGTCCAAATTATTGAATGTTATCCGTATTTAGAAGCGGAACAAACTGATTAACAGACTGAATACAATAAACACAAAGATATGAAGAAAAACACGGATATCCAGTGAACAATATATTCTATTGAATAAATGAAATAGGTTGAAATTGTGAAACTGTAGAAATGAAACACTTACTCGAATGGTGGTAGCTATCTCTGAGAAGAGATGTGGCTGCTATGTGCATCCGTCTAAGCATAATGATTATAATGAGGCTCCATATGAATTTTTGATATTACTAATGAATGCCAAAATCCTAGACATCCAAAAACCTAACCCTAGGAGATGAAATGCCAAAAGGTATGTGGGCCCCTATGGGTAATTTGGTACCTCAACTTCCCCGGGTCCTAAATTTTGCATACAACCTCTTCTTTAGGCACACGATAGCCCATTGGAAAGGTCTTTTAGAGAACTACACATTACACCATCAAACTCTTCCTCTATCTACAATTTAACTTTGGCAAGCCAAAAAAACACCGTTTAGGGCCCCAAAATGGACCTAGAAGTACAACAAGATCTGCTGACATGAAAACATACGAAATAAGCCAGTTGGATTAGGTGGGAGGCCACCAGTATCCATCTGGAAGATGTGTAGGGATTTAGACAACCCCAAAAGTGTAGAAACCACAATTAGAATGAAGTACAGAAGAACGTGTTGAACTAAAAACTATCAAGAGGAGCTAGTTGGAATAGGTGGGTGGCCACCAATATCCACCTGGATTATTCCTCCCCCCTTAGAAAGAAATGGTCTCCATTGCATTGACTTCCCCCATCAGGTGATGAAACTTCTATTGAATTTGGCCCCAGGTTAGCCACTTTCCTTGGTGTAGGATTTTCCCTACCTTGACAACCCGATAAAGTTGGATCCTCTATTGGCGAGTGCCCTTGACCCATGTGTCCACTATCTTATCAGTGGATGCTTGTTACATGCAGTCTGGGTTGAGGTCTATTGGTATCAGTTGTTCTGGGATTATGAGGTGTCCAATAATGGTGGAAAATATGGACAAAGGAGGTCCACATTGAAAAATGGGTGCAATCCAAGGAAGGGTGGAGTGTTGAGCTCAAAAGCATTTCTACCCACAACCTTGGTGATAGTGTAAGGCCCATAGCAAAGTGGGAAGAGATTTCGATGGGCCCCTGTAAGATGCTCCTTCTACAAATGTAACCAGACTTTGTCTCCAACCTGAAAGTGGTGTGGTACCCTGTGTTGATCATGGAGTTGCTTGTACTTAGTGTTGGATTTCTACAAAATCTCATGGACCCATTGGCGGATGTCCTGAATCCACTCAATGAATCTGGTGGCTTTGTTGGTCTCAGACTAAACATGGGAAGAGTTTTTCTGTGTGGTAGAAAGAGGTAGTGCAACATCAATGGGACCCAAGGGTTGGAATCCTAGCCCCACCTGAAATGGGCTATGACCGGTGGAGCTATGGAGAGCCTTTTTGTAATTGTCTTGAAAATAGGGGAGACTCCCATCCCATGTATGCATATGCTTACATTTGTACATGTGTAGGATGTGCAAAATCGTCTGATTGATGACCTTTGTTTGGCCATCTGTTTTGGGGTGGAAAGCAGTGGATTTAGTGAGCTTGGTGTCCAACAATGACCATAGACTTGACCAAAATGTGTTGAGGAACATGTTGTCTCGGTCGAAGATGATGGTATGTGGTATCCAAAAATGGACCCACACTCATTCGAACAAGAGCTTGGCAGTATCTGCCAATGTGATATTCTTCTTGCAGGATGTGAGGATGGCCATTTTCGAAAATCAATCAACGACCAAAAATACACAATCATTGCCTTGCTTGGTGGATGGAAGGATAGACATATAATCCATTGAGATGGATTCCCAAGGATTCTTGGTAGTAGGAAGAGGGGTGTATAAGCCTTTCTTCTTAATGGTTGGCTTGGAAATGGCACAAGCAATGCAAGAACTGCTATACTTGCTGACGTCCTGCCGAAGTTTGGGCCAATAAAAATGTTTCTGTAGAATGGCCATAGTTTTCTCCATGCCAAAATGTCTTTCCATATGACTGTAGTTGTCTTCCCAAATCGGCTTTTCACGCTCTCTTGCAGGAACACGGAGATGGCCCGGATGGCATAACAGTCCATCTTGAATGTGAAAATCGGTGACTTTCGCGCCTATACCCAAGAGATGATAGGTGGTGGTGAAGTTTGGATCTTTAGGATAAAGTTGGGGCCAATCATATTCCTCATGTACACAAGAATGGAGCACAATGGTGAGTGCAGCCACAAGCGGTCGACTGAGGCTGTCAGGGACACAATTTGAGCTCCTTGTCTTATACTTGATGTTGAGATGGAACTGTTGTAGGTAGGTAGAACACTTTTGATGGCGGTCGTTCTGGCGCAATTTCCCCTGTGTGTATATGAACTGCAGAGGCTTGTGATTAGTGTGGATGATCATCTCCTTTCCCAGAATGTAATATTTCCATTGAAAACAGGCTTGTACAATGTAATACATTTCCTTTTCATAGATGGGGAATTTCCGGATAGTATCTGAGAGTGTCTCACTATGGTATGTGTTATCACCAATTCTTGCATGGAGGGGATTTCCTTTCAGATTCGAGCCCGTGTTGTAAAGTGCGAGGAAATGGGGCTCAAGAACCCATCAAATGAGTTTATCCAAGGCTGCAACCATGACCGCCAAGCGCAGCACACATGACGTTATGATGGTTTGATTGTAGTGGTATCGTGATCCATTTTGCCCAGCTTCCTGTGTCTTTTTATTCCTCTTACCATGAGTAGCTCATTTGAAGATCCAATCGAGTTGTTACAGTAGCCACCGTTATGCAGGTTTGATCCCAGTGTTGTTGTAATTGTGTCATCTAGGCATATCTCAGCATTTCATTATTCTTCTCCAAGATGCTGGAAGGTCTGATGCCCATAGCAGTCTTTCCCATCTCTTTCACCAAGTCTTCCTCCTACTCATTCTAAGCTCAACTTACTGACTGAATTTAGATTAAGACCTCACCTGTTGATGCATAGCCTAGTACAGGATTCTGAATTAAAGTAATATTGTTCCGAGTTTACTTCCATTTGATCACCCTTTATATAAACAAACATGACATAAACTGATGGGTATCAGGCTTAATCCTCCTGCAATCCAGGAGCGACCTCTGGTGCCAACATTTCTGGCACCGTTTGTGGGGACGAAGTTGAATATTTTCCCTAGGCAGAATGACAACAAGCTTCTGATTCTGAAGGTGCATCAGACATCATAACCATTCAAGATTTCACTTGCACCTGGTGACTCCTCTAAGGTGATTCCACCTAGTAACTCCTCTATTGCAGTGCCTCTGGATACACCTGGTATCCCTTGGGAGACATAAAGTTCAACTCTGGTCTTTGATTGTGAACAAAGAATGGACACACTCATTCTTCATAGAATTCACCCGGAAAATCCACATTTAAAGACTACACTAGAGGGGATTCTGTTGACAGAAAGAAGTCCATGTCGAAGGGAAAGACCAGGTATCAGTTCATGAGCTTGCTGCATGAAGTCCTGTATTTCTTTATTAGCTCATTCCTTTCTTTCCCTTTACTTATAGAGAAGTTTTTCCTTTTCTTTGTACATTCTAATGTCCTTGAGCCTCCTCTTATTCACTCAGCCTTGGAAGAAGAAATCATACCCTCTTCTTGTGTTGTAGATATTGATCTTGTGCCTTCACCGATGCCTATCCATGAAGATGAGATCTGTATCACACCTCCTCCTGAAGTTGAGTTCCTTTGTAGTCTTGAGGAGGTTGAGAATAATTCATAGTCTTCCCAGACCTTGTTACCCCCTGTTTTTCCTGCTGAACCTCTCCAGCCTCTTGTTGAATCCCATGATCAACCCACTGCTTTTCAGATTAAAATCAGAAATAATTTGTTTAAACCCATGAGGCTGTCATGTCACCTTAACCCTTATCCTCATGATTCCTTTGAGTATCTTCCTCGATTTTATGGGGAGGATCATGTTACAGCTGAGAGGCATAAAGAGGCCTTTGAGAACTTTATTGATCATTTTTAGATCATTCACGAGGATGTTTTCATGAGGTTGTTCTCACATTCCCTGTATGGAGATGTTGTTGTGTGGTTTAGATGTCTGGAGGCCGGTTGTATTGGTTCTTGGACCGAACTATACCATGCATTTTTAAAGTGTTGGGGTGAGAACAAGTCCCTTGATCAATACTGGTTTGAGTTTAATGCCTTGAGGAGAGGGGAACATGAAGCCTTGGCTGTCTTCAACAAGATATTTTATAGTGTTTATCATAACATGCCCGTGGAGATGAGACCCACAAAGACTTCTGCTATGGTGTACTATATCATGGATCAACATATAGAGCTAGTCTTCCTCCTAAGAGAGAGGAAATCCTCATCATTGATACATCTATTTGAGGATGCTATAGAGGTTGAGGAGAAAATCAGGGCTAGCAGGTGGGTTCATAAGCAGGCCAATGTGCATATACAAGAGGAAGAAGACTGTCGGTCTATTCCAGATTCTTAGCAAGGATATATCAATTATGGATTAGATCTGGAACAAGAACTAGGAAGTAGGTATGATTCACAAATGGAATCATTTCCTTCATCATTTGCAGATTTTTCTGGGGGCAGGGATGCATACCTTTCTGATGATCAGTTTTCAGAGCATTTTGAGCATATGGCAGTAGTTGACTGTACTAATAGTTGTATGCTCTTGATTGATCACAGTCATTATGATCTAGATCCTTCTTCCCCTTTAGCTGATGATTATTGTTATGGAGGAAGAGCTGTAGCTGCAGATGATCAAGAACTGTTTTCTGATGAGGAAGGACATTCTTTTGTGAGCAGAGAATTTTTTGTAGAAGAGCATCCTGGTCTTCTAAAGCAACCAAGATTCTGTCATATTTCCCATGATCCTGTGGCCATATACATGGAGTCCTACATTTCAGGTTTTCTGAAATGTTCTTATAGCATTGGTTCACCAATACTCACAGCTGAGTATTGTGTTATGAAATATTTCCAATACCTCACTATAGAGCATGTTCCTTTATTAATTAACGAAACGTCATGGGTGGAAATCAACTCTACTAGGCTTGCAGGAAGCACATAGAAGTATAAAGAGGAAGGGTTTAGTGGGAAACTCATCTCCTATCCAGAACCTGTTTTTGAGCAGGTGTCACATGGCATCAACCAACTTGTATCTGTCCTCTGCCCACCTATGCACTCTGAAGACATCATGCCATAGGTGAACAACCATGAAGGACAAAAGATGTTTTCTGACCAACTGAGCTCCCCTAGCGGCATTAGATATTGTGACCCCATGGGGTCATATATAGAGTTGTTCTTTCCAAAGGCTTTGGAGCCTATACATTTATTCCCCTTCTCAACATTTGGGGGTATGGACATCATTCTCAACCTTGTCTTCATTTTGTTGTCATACCTCCCTAACATTATTGTCAGGCTTCTATATTAAAGATTTTAATGACCAGAAAACATTGAATTGTCAAACCAGGGTAAGTAAACTTAGAGCTGCTACACTGTATGTGCGGGTAAGATTCTAATTCCTATCTAAATACTATTCTTAGAAGAAAACACAAACTCACTCTGAGAAACTGAATCCTAATGACTACCTTGAAACTTATCATTTCCTATTTAATTCATCAAAAGAAAATAGTTATGTGCTTAAGTGCAGGTACTTCTATTTTTATTCTAATGTGATTTCACAAGACTATCTACCACTATCGTTAATCGTCTAATCATCACTATTTCTATCTAAGCCATAACAGAAAGATTATTTCCTAAAATCCTTTTAATCTAAACATTGAAAATAAATCCAAATCTATGCACAAAAAAGATAAAGAAATATCCTACTTACCCTACTGGTACTGGAAGCTTCCTCTAATTCAATTGCAACCTAACTATCTTAATAGAGAAAAGTAATCTAACTATCCTAACAAAGCAGAGTAACCTAACTATCCTAACCAAAGCAAAGTAATTCAAACTCGCATTCACTTTAATCTACGTTCAGATTGAAAACTGGAAACAGAGAAAATCTATTTCATGCTTTAAATCCTACAGGAATCAACCATGCTTTCAACATTCATCAACGTAGAAGATATTATATGCTGGAAACGATACAGTTGAAGAATAATTAAACAAGAATCTGAACAAGTTAATTCCCAAACTCAATTAAGCTAACATGCATGCAAATCCTAAGATACTGAAATAAACTAACTCTAATACAGAGAAAAGCAGTGACTTGAACCTGTTGGCGGGCCCAACCATGAGGTGCAATCGTCGAAAGGAAAAACCAGAACTACTCAGATCATTACACGCAAACACTGTTTATGCTTCATGCTCCATTTACTCAGAAAAATAACTCAAATCATATGACAGCAACGTAACATAACGCAAAGACAGATTGTATTAACAGAAATGTGTATCATAGCATAACATAACCAACGTTTCTTAGGAGCGATCCTCCGTTTATATAGATCCTCCTCAAAAATAGTTTAAAGCAAAAATACATTAACTCAAACGGATCCCAGATCCGAAAATAACTCGAAATCAGTTAAAAAATGGTCTTCACATCTTCGTGACACGCAGTGTCACGAAGTGTGAGTCATGAAGTATTAACAACTCATTTCTATAATTTCGTCTAGAATCAACATATGAGTGATGACTCAATCTATCATGTAAATCGCACTRTCTACCACTCTGGCCATAACGCGCGGATCTTTAGCAGCTTCGTTGGTATCTCCACGGGGTGTGAGATGGTACCTGGTACTGGCAAATCTTGTTTCAAATAGAAATAGTACCTAACTCAAGCCACATTAGTTTCAATATTAATTTAAAGTATCAAAATACATAAAAATAACTTGAAACGTGAGAATACCTTGAGTAGCCCCATTTAGTGGTAAAGAGATGTCAAATGTGTCATACAAGGCTAGAAGGGAGTGGTACTAGGTATGGAAATGGAGGTCTTTTTGATATGATGTAGGCAAAACATAGTCAAAACTGGAGACCAACATACCCCCAAACTAAAGTCTTTGCCTATCCCCAGGCAACAAAAAAGTCAAAGACTGATAGCAATCAGAGCGTTGCAGCAACTGCAACCAACATTTGTAACCTCTCATGCTTCTTCATATTTCTGATTTCTTTCTTGAGGACTCGGTTGATTATAATATGCTTTCTAGCAGTCTTCTGTAGTTTCCTATTCCTTTGGAAGAGACCCTTATTCTTTTGTTTTAATCTTTCAATTTTGGACAATAGATGAGTTACCCTGACTTTCATGAGTTCATTCTCTGTTTTGATATGTCAATCCAATACAGTGTACTCATGTAGCTTCTCTTTCAACCTGTTATTCCTGCTTTCTAATCTGGCTACCATTGGTCTCAAGGATTTACTAGACGAAATTTCACAGTAGGTTTCAAATTTTTTATCTTGTCTTGGCTGTGTTTGAGGACTGGATGCATGAGTGAACTCGTCTGGACCTTGAGAAGGGGTGCAACTGGATCGGGAATATGATCTGGACTGAGTTCAGGAGTGAACTCATCTGGACTACGTTCATAGGTGTCAACTGGATCAAGATTATGATCTGGACTGAGTTCAGGAGTGAACTCTCTATGTATCTGAGCAGGGGTGTCAACTGGTATTCGAATTGGCTCATTCTGCTCAATTCCTTTGGGCGCAGTAGCCTGCCGATCCACTTTACGGGATTTTCGAATTAATTGGGACAGAGTCCAAGTCATTTCAGAGGGCTCTAGAGCCTCCTCATGATCATCCACACTTTCTAACCTCTCCTGTGGTGGGTAACTGGGCACAGAGTTGTCCATACCTGACAATATGCTTTTACATTTTCGTTTTGGATTCCTCCTAGGCTTGTCAGTCAACTCTGCCAGTTCTTCCATGTCAATAATGTTTATAGCAGCTGGGGAAGATATCAGAATTCCAACATTTGCCTCTATAGGAGTAGTGTTCTTCACAATTTCATAATTGGTTTCCACTCCATCAAACCCGTGGGCATCAAATGAATGTTCTGAATCAGGGTTTCCAGTACTGGCTTCAATTGTGCTATCTGGTATGTTCTTAGGGTCATCACAGAGTTTGGTCGGGGTTTTAACCCTCTTTTTCCTGGAGTTTAGCTTCTTCTGTGGGGGAGCAGGCTTAACACTTCTATCTTTAGACTTGTCAGAGGCTAGGGTTTTTACAGTGAACATATCCCAGGTTTCTTGTTTCTTGGACAGCGCAGACTTAATCAATATCTTAACAAGACCAAAATGAAATAGACTTCCTTAAAAATCTTTGGCCTTTCGGACCTGTTCGGCCATTTTCTTTAAAATTTTCAACAAAAAGAAGGGTATGTTCAGCAGATGATTACCTTTGAAATGTAGTAGGAGTCGGGCATGGCAGGGAAATACGATTGTATACCGTCCTTCATAAGTGAGGTAGCGTTGGAGGATAGCTAGCAACTGAGCCCATTGTGGTTCTAACCATGACCGCGATGTCCCCTCTGACCACTATGTTTCCAGGTACTGTGGTTTCAAAAGCTGCGTGCAGAGCTTCTTGTCAACCGGCTGACCCTTTGTCCATCTCTGACCAGTGGTGGGAAGTTGAATTGCTTCTAAAATGAATTTCTCCGTGACTTCGAAATCGAGCTTGCCCACTTTAGCGAACCCACCCTGAAAATGCAGAGCAAACGGAAGCGTAATTGCATCATTATATCCATCAAATTTCTTGAGAAACGACTGCCATCCTGCTTTCTGAAAAATGTCTCTGGTTGCCTCATACTCCGGAAGGGCCTCTAAGTCTGCATATGTCTCCAGTTCATGGCGATTTTCCACCATGGTTCCACTTGATATCACAGGGAAGGTCTATAGGTGAGCAGCGAAATTTAGATGAGGGCGACGAGGGAAGAGAGTGCGATGAAGGAAGTAGTCGGGAGAAAAATCATAGGAGAACATTTGAATTGTCGTGGGGGTCGATAGTGTGTAGGAAAATGATGATAGCCGTACATGAGTGCAGAGTGTTATCACATGCGAGTCATGTCGTACTCAGCTCAGTTAATGTTGTGCAACCTCATGATATGAAATGTCGAGGTGGGTTGGTTCATTAGGTACAGGTCATGGGTATGATGAAACATTATGGAGTAAACAAGGCATCCTTAGTTCAAACTATTAATATGTAAATTAATACAGTAAATGAACATGAACTAAGCATACCTGAGTTAAATTACCTATCCCCTTTGTTATGTAATTCTTGCTGTAGAATTTTTCTTTTGAAGTCAAGTCTGGATCTGAAGGGCGTGAAAATTGTAATTGCTCTTGTATTTCTGATGACCACTGTAGCTGATGAATTCTGTGCTGGTACTGACTGGTACTGATGAAATACTCAGGAATCTGCAGAGAAATTTGAACCAATAATATCCTGCTGAGAAAAACTTCCTGTTTATAACAACAAATTTTCTGATGATGATCCCTGAACCTAGCTTTTGTTCTGTCCTGAAAAAGATCAACTGAAATCATGTCTTCAACAACTTCAAAGATTTACCCATG
>JASDQU010373591.1:25627-42529 GCA_032191745.1 Picea mariana
TGAGGGGGGGGGGGGTTCAGAATGAGGTAGTTTTGAAAGTGGGCCAAACCCTCCCATGTTGCCAAACCCTCTCCTACCTTAAACCTCTTACTGCTTCCCCCTCCGCTTACCACCTTCATCTCTTAGTGACAAGTGTCCCTCACTCCTCCTCTCTTATTCCCCTATCACATCTCCCATTCTCGTTCCTCCTCACCACCTCACACCTGTTTCCCACTCAGCGCCATTCTGGCCCACCTCATTCCCTGTTTCCCTCTCCTTTCCCGACACTTGTACCCTCCTTTGCACCGTGCCACCTCCACCTATTGTGTCCCCACTTGCTGACCCATAACAATTGCAGCCTCCTCATCACCTCTCCATGACACTTCACCTCATCGCCCGATGTCCCAGCCTCGGTGTCCCCTCCACCTAGCCACCTTTGTCCTATTTTTCTCGTGCCATCACCTCGCCAGGGCCTCTTTCATAACCGACTTTCGGGTCCCTCTGTGAAGGTCCAGCTCAGTTCCAGAAGGTATAAAGTGGCTCTCGTTTCCTCCAGGTGCCAAGTTTGACTCACACTAGTTATGTCCCCGAGAAAGTAGTTATTGTAGCAAGTGGTGGCGGTTGAACATTGTCTCCACCATAAATGGAAGGTTCAGAAAGGGACTGTCATCCTGTCAACTCGTTGTAGGCCCGTTCTGGAACACAGTTGTGTTTGAATGAAGTGCGTGATTGTCTAGAGACTACATGCGCAGTCTACTAGTAAACATGAAAACGTAATGCCTTCAATGTAGTGTCTCGAACCCGCTGATGTTGTTTTGATTTGAGTATATTTAGGCATTTTTTCCATTTTGTAAAGGATTGATGATAAAGCTAAGCTCCCGACTGTAAGCTTTGAGGAAGAAGGTTTTCCTAGTTATGTATTTATATCTGAGACTTCCTGTTTAATGAAAGTCAACTTCTTTTCACCTCTTTGTAAATTGTTGTTTTAAAACACTCGGAATTGGAGTATCCAGTCGAGGATCATGATGACGCTTGGATGGTATGATTGTAGTGGTATCGTGATTAGTTTTGCCCAGCTTCCTATGTCTTTTTCTTCCTCTTACCCTGAGTATCTCATTTGAAGATCCAATCGAGTTGTTATAGTAGCCACCGTTATGTAGGTTTGATCCCGGTGTTGCTGTAACTGTGTCATCCAGGCATATCTCGGCATTTCGTTATTCTTCTCCAAGCTACTGGAAGGTATGAAGCCCATAGCAGGCTTTCCCATCTCTCTCACCAAGTCTTCCTCTTGCTCATTCTAAGCTCAAATTACTGACTGAAGTTAGATTAAGACCTCACCTATTGATGCATAGCCTAGTCCAAGATTATGAGTTAAAGCAATATTGTTCTGAGTTTACTTCCATTTTATCACCCTTTATATAAACAAATGTGACTTAAACTGATGGGTATCAGGCATACTCCTCATGCAATCTAGGAGTGACCTCTGATGCCAACAGTATGCCACCGGATGACTGTGATGAGTGAGAACTACACCTACAACATAGTCAGATGCATTAGTCTCAATCTCGAACGATTGTTGCAGATCAGGAAAGGAGAGTATTAGAGCTAAGCACAAGCGATGCTTTAGATCATTGAATGCTCATTTTTGTTCCTTCCCCCACATGAAATTTTCCCTTCCATCGCCCTTGGTCACTTGGCCGAGGTCCCATGCAATATGGGAGAATCCTAACATGAATCGTCGGTAGAAGTTGGCCAGTCCCAAGAAGCTCCAAAGCTTGGTTAGTGTGTTTGAGGTTGGCCAATCACAGATGACTTGGATCTTAGCTGGATAAACCTATACCCCATGCTCATAAACAATATAACCCAAGTATTGGACCATGTTCATGCCAAAGAATCATTTTTCCAGGTTGGCATATAGCTTGTGTTGCCACAGAGTGCTCAAAACCTGTTGAATATGGTACATGTGATCCTCCCAAGTTCTGTTGAAGATGAGGATGTCATCCAAATATACCACCAAAAAAGAGTTGGTGAAGGGTTTCAATACATCATCCATCAACCTCATGAAAGTGGCTGGTGCATTTGTTAAGCCAAAGTGCATGACCAGCCATTCGAAGAGACCTTATTTATATTTGAAAGTTATCTTCCATACATCAGTCAGTTCAATGGGAACTTGGTGGTAGCCAGACTTTAGGTTAATATTTCTAAAGAACTTCCCCCCCTTGAGTTGGTCAAGAAGGTCATCAATCCTGAGAATTGGATATCGGTTCCTGATGATGATTTTGTTTAGTGATCTGTAATCAATGCAAAGTCGCCAGGTCCCATCCTTCTTCTGTATGAGTATAATTGGGCTTCCACAAGGGGAGAGGAGTTGGGTCTGATGTGCCCATTTTGAAGAAGCTCTTGGATCTGAAACTTTATTTCATCATTTTCCATCAGTGAGTGATGATAGACTGGTCCATTAGGTAGATTTGCACCAGGGGTAAGATCAATTTGATGCTTGACTTGGCAATGCGTTGGTACCCCGATGGGTGAGGAGAAGATGCCTTTATACTCTTCTATGATCCCGTCCACTTGCTTCTGCTACAAAGAGAGGCTCTGTGTAGAGGCCATGGATGTGGCGGCGACCTTCTACTTACTATGAGCATGAATCACAAAGAAGAAGAACTTTCCGGTCTATGAAATGACCTTACTGCATTGCTTAGCATAGATCAAAGAAATAGCAGTAGGCGACGCTACCTCTGGTATCCTGTACAATTGTCTACCCAAAGTAATAATAACACTTTGGGGTCTAGAATCATACACAACATGACGCTTCCACAAATATGGTTGTCCTAAAATAACATCACAAACTTCAAGTACCACACAATACCTTGTCTTTGAAAGGCTTGATGTCGTAGGGCAGATGACACTGTTGGATGACATGAAGATCTCTTCCTTGATGAAGCTAGCCGATGGTGTAGGGTTGCGGGTGCGGTGTTGTTGGCAGGTCCAATCGCTTGATGACCTCTGCTGATATCAGGTTCTTCTGACTGTTGCAATTGAAAATGAAATGAAGTGGAGCCCCCTTTACCCACATCTGTGAGTGAAAAAAGAATTCCCCTTCCTCTGGTTCTTTTGGTTCACTTGGATGGAATTTGGTGGTAGTGACAGTGGCACTAGGTTCAACATCAATAATCTGATTCCCTCCTTTTGGATTTTATTTGGATTCAGAATCATCCTCGGACTTGAACGCCTTCAGCTTGGCCACAAGTGACTTCTTGGAGCGACATTCTTCAGTGTTGTGCCAAGGGAGTTTATGGTATTCACACCATTTTTTTGTGTCCTTCTTCATCTTTTCATTGCCCTTCTTGTGTTGTGGCTTGCACTGGTTGTCCTAAGAGTGGCCATATTTGATCTATCCCTTTCCATGTGGGTTGGGGCCACCTTTTCCCTACTTCGTCTGTGAGGAGTTTACAGATCCAAAATCTCGCCTCTTTTTCTTTAATTTCTGCTCGATCTTGACAACATATTTATAAGCCGTACCCAATGAGGGGATGTCCAGAAACTCCATTTTTGTTTGAATGTATCTATGCAAACAACCACAGTATTTGAACACCATATGTCACTCAGAGTCTTTTATACCCAATTTGGTGCACAGGGTATGGAAAATATTGGTCAAATCTGGTACGGTCTGGTCCCTTTCTTGATGCAGGGTGGTCTATCAAGTGCACTAGTCTTCGTAGATTCTAATGGGGTAGTACTATTCTTTAATGGCATCCCGGAAGGAATCCCATGTAGGGGAAACCACAAATATTGTAGATTCCTCTATGGCCCTTTGCTCAGAGTGAGTATCCCACCAGTCCTTAACAAGGGGGACGACCTTGAGGAGTGCAAAAGTAATCTTTTCCCTATCGGAAAAATTGTGGACCAAAAAATACCCTTCGAGCAGATTCAACCATTTATCTACAAAATCTACATCTATTAGTCCTTCAAATAATGGGATATCAAAATTTACATGTACCTTGAAGGGGGTTGCATGGCCGCTTGACGAAGATGCTTCTCCTATGGGCAGTCATCAAAGAATCTATGCAAAGTTGTCCATCATTTCATTCCTTTGTTGTGTGAAGGATTCCTCAAGCAACCTTTTAAAAGGATCTCCTTCTCCATCATATTTATTTGCATCCCCCATGGGTTGTTGTTGGGCTCAATGCGATTGATCTTGCAATGACTCGATTTGTTCAAGTCCCAACTTCTTGTGCCTAGATATTGTCGGGGACATGCACAAAGAAAAATAAATGAAGAACAAACAACTTTGATACAACTGATCCAGATTTAGGAGCGGAACAAACTGATTAACAAACTAAGTATAATAAACACATATATATGAAGAACAACATAGATATCCAGTGAACAATATCTTCTATTGAATAAATGAAATAGTTTGAAACTATAAAACTATAGAACTGAAAGACTTGCTTGAACGATGGTAGCTATCTCTGAGAAGAGATGTGGCTACTACATGCATCTGTCTAAGAAGAATGATTACAATGAGGCTCTAGAGGCGTTTTTGATATTACTCATGAATGCCAAAACCCTAGACATCCAAAAACCTAACCCTAGGAGATGAAACGAAAAACATTATGTGGGCCCTTATGGGTAAGTTGGTACCTCAACTTCTTGGGGTCATAACGTTTGCATACAACCTCCATTTTAGGTGCGTGATGGCCCTTTGGAAAGGTATTTTAGAGAACTATACATTACGCCATCAAACTCTGACTTCATCTACAGTTTGAGTGTGGCAAGCCAAAAAAACATTGTTTAGGGCCCCAAAATGGCCCTGGAAGTACAACAAGATATGTCGACATGAAAACATACAAAATAAGCCAGTTGGATTAGGTGGTGTTATCACACTAAATTTCCTTGGGTCTTTTAGTTTGTTTTAATCCTTTTTTAAAGCCTTGGATTTTAAATTTTTTAAAGTTTCATCCCTTTAAAGTTTATGTTTGGTAGGACCCCTTAGATGATTAAAGTTTTGAGTCATTGCTCTAGTTTGATCCTCAAATTGATTTTTGGTCTTAGAACCATTTTAGCTCATGACTTGTTTTTTGGTCCCTCCCATGACTAGACTGATGTGACACACCTTTCTCCTCACTCATGACCTCGTAGGCATGCCTAATTGTCCTTTATTACATGTTCAATCATTTTTTGAATTGGAACGTTGCCCACTCATCAGACAGTTTTGTAGCGCCTTTCCCATTCATTATAATTCCACCACGAGTCATGATTACCATGACTGATGTCATGTTCCTTGTTTTCAATGCCAGAAGTGAGTTAAAGGATTCCTTGAAGATCTTACATTTACAAGCCCTGGTAATGGTTTCTAATTTTGAAAAACTCAACAGTGATGCGTTGCACAAATTCACAAGTTCTGATAAGTCGAAAACAAGGCAACCAAATTTGAGGCTGAAGAAGATTCGAGGGCCAAATTTTTCACAATTTCATCCTGAGATTTCGCTGAATATTCCAACAGGTATCTACTCCACAGGTATCCCGTGTTTCCTCCTCTGCATATTAATTTTCACAAGAAATTTGTGCTCGGGTTTTGGTTTGCCGATCTTGCACAGTTGTAAGGGACTCGTATTTGCATGATATCCTTGTCTTCTATCTTGTTTAGGCCTGTAAAATTCATTTCCTGTATCTAGGTCTGATTACTGATGTCTACCTTAGCCATTTAAATTGCAAGCTCTTAAATAGCCTATCCTCTGCATATGCTTTGCGCTACCCAGAGGCGTTGCTTAAACCCTCTCTTCCTCCCCTGCTTCCTTTCATCTTGAGAGTTAAGCGTGTTTTCCCAGTTTCAAAAGGCAAGTTACAGGAGTACCCTCATTGTTTAAATCTTCAGTGTCTGTACAAATCTAAGGGTGTCATTCCCACAGTCAAAACTTGTCTTACCAACACCAGTCTGTTTAAAATGGTCAGCCTTGTACATTTGAAGCTTGATTTAAATTATTCCTGGTTATTACTATCCTATAAGCCTTTAAAATCTCTCATTCTAAGCCATGGACACTCCTCAATCGAGGAAGACACACAAAGGTGGCAAGGTGGTTAGGACATAACTTGTGGACATGCATCTTTTTGATACATAACTCATGGCAAGGGAGGTCTTTCAAATAGTAGGATGCCTCTCTTTTTTCCAGAACATGTAGAGAGGCCATCCATAGGTAACAAAACAGTTTGCATCACACTTTGATGGCAGGAGACCCAAGGTTGGGGATTTGGAATTTGAGGTGACTGAAGCCTCTATCTCAGCTGCAATAGGAATCCCCATTACAGGTGAAAAATGGTTCAAAGCCATGTCTTTGAGTTTAGCCTATGCTAAAGATCTCTTTAAACCTAAACATCAAGCCAATGATTTATCTAAAGGTGTGCCAAGGGGTCAATTGATTGAACAGTTTGATAGAATTTTGAAGATCATCCAGAGATATTTTACATGTGAAGGGAGATTTAACACATTGTACCAGTACCACATAAGACTTTTGCTACGTTTATTGGTAAAGTTGAGATGAATATTCCCTATTACGTTTTGAGGATCATAGGTAAGATGTCAGATAGGATTCAATCCAAATCTAAGGATGTGGATTCTAGCCTTTTCCACTCTGCATTGATCAAAATGATAGTCTCTGAGGAATTGGGTAAGAAATAGATTTCAATGGAGCATTTTGTGGTTACTTCTCATTTCAAGTTGTATTTAGCATCAACTCCTCAATCACAGAATGCAAGTCCTTTATCACCCACCAGTGTTATTAAAGCAGGGACCAATAGGAAGAGAAAGGGAAGAGCCCCTGTTCAGGTTTCAGAGGTCAGCAAGAAGGTCACAGGAGTTGAGGAGGAAGCTTTTCCTTCCCCACAAAGATATTTTTCACCACCTCCTCCACCAGGGTTATAAGAGGTTCCTTCTTCTACGAAAGCTACATCCAAGAAAGGGAAGAAGCTACTCTTCCCCTCTTCTCCTCCAACAGTCAAAATCAAGGGTAAAAGACCTTTCACAAGGTCATCAATTCCTAAGGAGCTTTTCAAAGAGCAGTCTTTACCAGAAACCCCTATTCAAAAGAAGAAAGGTAAAGGCATTGAAAATCCTGTGGAGGAGAAACAAGAAGCCCCTGTAAATAAAGGAAAGGGTAAAGGTACTAAAAGACCTTTGGAGAGGAAAGATGAAACCTCTGTGAAATACTTTGAAAAGCCCGTGGAAAGAAAAGAAGAAACCCATGTGTAGAGGAAGAAAGGTAAAAGCAAAGCCACCAAGAAACCTGATGAGGTAGACAAGACACTTCCCATGCAGGTGGAAGAAGAGACTGAGAAAAATCCCATTGCGACTGTGCATGTCACTGCTCCTCCTGACAGTCAGACCTTCAAAAGACTTATTAGGCAACTTAGGGATGCAATAAAGGAGGTGGCTCAATTAAAAAATGAAGCCATGTCTGACAGGGCCTAGATGACAGAGCTTATGGATGGCTACAGTCACACCCTTGACTTGGCAAGGTTTGTAGCAAGAAGGGCCCAACCCCTTCATAGATAGATAAAGAATCTTTATAGGCATAACAGAGGCTTTCAGTCTCAGAACAGGAAGCTAAAGGTAAAGATGCAACACTTTCAAGATGATGTAGCCTAAAGAAATTTATAGGTATTGGTTGAAGCTGCCATTGAGAATGACAAACCAACAATTAAGAAGAGCACAACCACACTGAAAAAGCCTATCATTTCTAAGAATAATAAGTCTTCTGTGCCAAATGAAGAGCTTCTTTCTACTAGAAAGAGTGTGAGGTTAAGTGTCAAGGTGAAAAAATAGTTGGTGAAAGGTAAGCCCCATTTTTTAGGATGGTTCCTTTTTGGGAGGGTTAACTGATATTCAAATATTATCTCTACCATCTATATAGGCTTCTAAGCATTTAACTATTAGAGTTTTGGGTTTTTGCTAAGTGCTAACTCCCTCAGCGGTAAAATGCACTACCTACCTTATTTCCAAGACACCTAAGTACAATGGGTTTGACATTATGAAAGACTACCAATTGATCTGCACACGTTCAAGATTGAAGGCACTGTGTTTTTTACAATGCTACCTAAACCTGCACACAGATGCAACATAAGTGGCGCTACCCACAAGCGCTACCTAATATCTGGAAGAGAATAAGCTTGTACACAGACACAACACAGTGGCGCTACCTAATATTTGGCAGAGAACAGAGTCTGCATATAGGCATAACACAGTGGCGCTACATAAAGGTGCTACCTAATATTTCACAGAGAACAAAGGTTTGCACACATACACAACACAATGGCTCTACCTTTTTTACTTTTCTAGTTGTGAAATACGCTACTCAGGCTACTACCTAAAGAATCTACCAACAGACACCAGGGATCTAGGAAGGTCAGGCCAACAACTTTTAGATGGATGATGATGGAGAAAATTGCAGAAGCAACAATTGGCATTATGAGGAAAACTACATGCTCTTAAAAGACACATGGCAAAACAGGAGTTGTGCAACAAAAGAGAATCAAATCAGTTTGAAGCTTGGTTGGATTAGTCACCAATATTTTCCTGTTTTATAGCATAGGTTGTTAAATAAGTTGTTATATCAAATAAATGTTTAAATATTTTCAAGGGAAGGAGGCCAGCTCGTACCTCTAGCTATTGCCTCCCTTTTGTTATAAATAGATAGATCAATTGCTTTAGTAGGTTCATATGGTTGAGAAAGGCTCCCTTAGACTGTAATATTTTGATGAAGTGACTGTGATCTAGCTATATACTGGACTTAAGACTTTTTGACTAATAAAAATCAGCTTCTCTTTCAGCTTATTTGCTTTCTTATGCTAAATGTTCATGCCTTGAAAGATTCACATGAATGATTGTGCTGATGTTATGGTGGATGTTTGATCATTATATTATCATTATGTTTATTTAACTTCCTTAGTTTCTGAGTTCAAGAAGATCTTGTGTTAAGAAAATTTCTTCATTAGGCTGTTGTACATTTGATGTTTGCAATAACCCTTACATTCCTCTCATTCAAGTCTTCCCTCTATTCATACTTACTCCCAAATTACTAATTGAAGTTAGCCAAGACCTTGATTGTTGGTGCATGTTAGCCCTATTTTTTGAGTTGGAACATTATCATTTTGAGTCCTTTCCATTTGACCCTACAAAACACTCTTACATTCACATATAAACCTGATGGGTACTGGGCTTGCCTTCCATTCAATATGAAGGTGATTCCTAGTGCTAACAGGTGGGAGGCCACCAGTATCCACCTGGAATATGTGTAGGGCTTCAGACAACCCCGAAAGTGTAGAACCCACAATTACAACGAAGTACAAAAGAACGTGTTGAACTAAAAATTGTCAAGATGAGCCAGTTGGAATAGGTGGGTGGCCACCAATATCCACCTGGATTAGAATGATTTATGGGAAGAATATCCCTAAGGTATTTTTGAGTAGAAAAAGGGAATCTCTTCCTTTGGCATAAACAATCCAATCATCTAAATGATTTCTGAGAATATCCTGAAGGAAATAACACTTAGTTTTCAAGCATCTAACAAACAATACTAATTATTGATTGGAGGGTTCATAACTTTTCCAATCTCTATGCTCACCTACAACCATTGATTTCTCATCCATGGTATGTAATTGCTCTTTGAAAATGCTAATATTTTGTCAATTTCTAGATTGGTTTCTCATTTGCAATTGAGAATAATGCATGAGAAGTATAGAGAATGAGTGTGAAAATGATATAATGCATGACAATGAGAGGATCCAAGGAAATTTTCACTGACTATTAGTGTACTAAAAACCTTGATCTAGCAAGTTGTGAAACCAAATATAGACAAAATAGAAATAAAGGACTCACATGCAACCATTCTACTGAAACACAACTCATGCATGAAAATCAATAAAGTAGTTCACTAATGAAGTTGAAATACAAGCAAGAGTCTATGAATGAAATAATGATTTTTATTACTACCAATGGAAAGAACTTAGCATGATACACCATGGGAAGAGGCTTGATGTAGTTAGAAGGGATCTAAAGCCCCTCTTTGGAATGAGTTATTTACCTCCTTGTATGATATAACTCCAAAATTGGTAGAAATGTGATGGAATTCTTAATGATAATGGGACAAGAACTATGGTTTCAAGTCTCTCTAGAAGAATTCCAACAGTGTAACCTTACTTTGAAATGTGGATGAATGGTATGACCTCATGAGCCTTATTTATAAGTAAATAGTGGAACCCTCTTTGGATACATCTTTTAGGTGAACTCTTCCCATTTCATTAATGAAGATGTGGGTAATGGTGGTTAAAGAAGACTAAATAAAATGAGTGCGGGGATTTGATCAGCTCCACACATACCCACTACATTGTTTTAGAGGTATAGGGGATTTAATGAGCCAAAGAAAAATAATTTTTACTTAAAAACTGTAGCATAGTTTTTAGTCAATTTTTTGTTCTACGAGCACAAAAGGGAGGGAAATATTGTACTATGGACATTTTTGTCAATTCATTGTTTGACTTGGCTTAATATAACATGAATAAGGTCACATGATGATGGAAAAGGATTAATAATGTAGGTTATGACTACTATGACAATGTTTTTAGATGAAACTATTCAAAATTGTATAAATGAGTAAAATTATGTTGATAGCAGTGACTTTGCTTATGCAAAGGAACGGATGTATTCTTGCACATCCCATAATGATTAAATAGATCTAGTAATTGCATGGCAAGACTTCCCACCAACCTCTACATGCATTAAATGATTTTCTTTATAAGTCAAAAGAGGTTGATGGGTTCATTTAAGGCACATGATGAAAAAATAGATGAGATCTTTAACTGACAGTAGAGGTTTAATTTTCCATTGCCCCCTTTCCTCTTTCCCTCTAGTGGAATTATAGCCCCTCTCATTTTCTTCACAACCATCTTGGACCATTATATATTATATTCCAAGAATAATATTTACATGGCCATTGGTTCAAGATGGAAAGCCTATTACATGATCCATATAAATATATTTATATCATCTACATGCATATACATTCATAATGGAGCATTGGCCTTGATATTTGCACTAGGAATCCATCTAGAATATTTACATGAATTATAGATGGAATCATTTATTTAAGATCACTTAGCTCAACTCCACTATCATAACCATACACTTACAATTTATACATAATCTCATCCAATACATTCTAGGGGTTAAAACCATGGCATTACAAAGAAGTACATATAATTGCTCTAGAAATGGGGGAAGTGGTGATGATATGAGGAAACCCAAAGGGGTGAAAGAACACACCATAGGATCCTATGCTAAAATAAAGAAGTCTAGTGCAAGTAAGAGTGGAAAATCACCTAGTATTGATGTTGACAAAAACAAAAAGATTATGATCTTGAATGAGGGTCAACTAAATTTGGATGTGTAGATTACCTCCATGCATCATTGATTCTCTATGCAATGAACAATGGGAGGAGAGTAATAATGTAGCATAGGACTTTAAACATTTCCAGCTGGCTCAATCACTATGCATGATGCCAACTATGAAAGAAAAAAGAAGTTGTTCGTTTTGAAACAAAAAGGTAAATGAAAAAATATGCTAGAGGACATAAACGATGAAATTGATTTGAACAGTTTGAAGGCATATACGAAAGAAAGATAAAGAGTTTGTGGAAGACTTTGGTTGAAGTGGAGAGCTTTTTTAACAGTTACCCTTTACTTGTTGAGCCACACTCCAAGTAAGCCCCAAATGAAGATCTACCTGAGAGGGAAACCAAGGTCTAGGTCATGAAATACGTAAAATTAATTAATTTTAAATATAAATAACAATTAGAAATATGTAGAAATTGTTTTAGTAAAATATTTCTTTCATTTTTATGAAAAATAATTTTATTTTTTATTTTTTAAAAAAAATTGAAAATCTATAGGGAGACCAAAGTCTAGGTCATGAAATATGTAAAATTAATTAATTTTAAATATAAATAACAATTAGAAATATGTAGAAATTGTTTTAGTAAAATATTTCTTTTATCTTTATGAAAAATAATTTTATTTTTTATTTTTTTTAAACCATTGAAATAAGAAAAGGCAATTTTTTTTTTTTTTTAAGTATATATACTAAATTCTAGGTTAAATATTTAATTCAGATTCAAATTTTAAATGAAATAATTAATTTTAAATTTAATAAAATATGTATGGTATGGAGAAAGAGTCAAAACAAATGAATGATTCTTCTATAAACAAAAGGATTTCATACATCAATTTGGTTTATAGTTTAGTTGTGATCTTAAAAATAGATTATTATTATACAACCTAAATGAGTGTAATGGTTAAAAACATGTGTTTCCTTCTAAAGATCACAAGTTCAAATCCACATGATGTAAACTATGTATACCTCTATACATGAGTCTCAGAATAGGAAGCTAAAGGTAGAGCTGCAACACTTTCAAGATGATGTAGCCCAAAGAAATTTACAGGTATTGGTTGAAGTTGCCATTGAGAATGACAAACCAGCAGCTAAGGAGAGCACAACCACACTGAAAAAGCTTGTCATTGCTAAGAAGAAGAATTATTCTATGCCAAATGAAGAGCTTATTTCTACTAGAAAGAGAGTGAGGTTAAGTGTCAAGGTGAAAAAATATTTGGTGAAAGGTAAGCCCCATTTTTTAGGATGGTTCCTTTTTGGGAGGGTTAACTGATATTCAAATATTACCTCTGCCATCTATACAGGCTTCTAAGCATTTAACTATCAGAGTTTTGGGTTTTTGCTAAGTGCTAACTCCCTCAGTGGTAAAATGCACTACCTATCTTATTGCCAAGACACCTAAGTACAATGGGTTTGACATTATGAAAGACTACCAATTGCTCTGCACACGTTCAAGATTGAAGGCGCTGCGTTTTTTACAATGCTACCTAAACCTGCACACAGATGCAACATAAGTGGCACTACCCACAGGCGCTACCTAATATCTGGAAGAGAATAAGCTTGTACACAGACGCAACACAGTGGCGCTACCTAATATTTGGCAGAGAACAGAGTCTGCATACATGCATAGCATAGTGGCGCTACATAAAGGTGCTACCTAATATTTCACAGAGAACAAAGGTTTGCACACATACACAGCACAATGGTGCTACCTAAATGTGCTACCTTTTTTAATTTTCCAGTTGTGAAATACGTTACTCAGGCTGCTACCTAAAGAAGCTACCAACAGACACCAGGGATCCAGGAAGGTCAGGCCAACAACTTTTAAATGGATGATGATGGAGAAAATTGCAGAAGCAACAATTGGCATTATGAGGAAAACTACATGCTCTTAAAAGACACATGGAAAAACAAGAGTTGCACAACAAAAGAGAATCAAATCAGTTTGAAGCTTGGTTGGATTAGTCACCAATATTTCTTGTTTTATAGCATAGGTTGTTAAATAAGTTGTTATATCAAATAAATGTTTAAATATTTTCAAGGGAAGGAGGCCAGCTTGTACCTCTAGCTGTTGCCTCCCTTTTGTTATAAATAGATAGATCAATTGCTTTAGCAGGTTCAGATGGTTGAGCAAGGCTCCCTTAGACTGTAATATTTTGATGAAGTGACTGTGATCTAGCTACGTACTAGACTTAAGACTTTTTGACTAATAAAAATCAGCTTCTCTTTTAGCTTATTTGCTTTCTTATGCTAAATGTTCATGCCTTGAAAGATTCACATGAAAGATTGTGGTGATGTTATGGTGGATGTTTGATCATTATTATCATTATGTTTATTTAACTTCCTTAGTTTCTGAGTTCAAGAAGATCTCGTGTTAAGAAACTTTCTTTATTAGGCTGTTGTACATTTGATGTTTACAATAGCCCTTACATTCCTCTCATTCAAGTCTTCCCTCTATTCATACTTACTCCCAAATTACTGATTGAAGTTAGCCAAGACCTTGATTGTTGGTGCATGTTAGCCATGTTTTCTGAGTTGGAACATTATCATTTTGAGTCCTTTTCCATTTGACCCTACAAAACACTCTTACATTCACATATAAACCTGATGGGTACTGGGCTTGCCTTCCATTCAATCTGAAGGTGATTCCTAGTGCTAACAGGTGGGAGGCCACCAGTATCCACCTGGAATATGTGTAGGGCTTTAGACAACCCTGAAAGTGTAGAACCCACAATTACAATGAAGTACAAAAGAACATGTTGAACTAAAAACTGTCAAGAGGAGCCAGTTGGAGTAGGTGGGTGGCCACCAATATCCACCTGGATCAGAATGCTTTATGGGAAGAATATCCCTAAGGTATTTTTGAGTAGAGAAAGGGAAGCTCTTCCTTTTGGCATAAACAATCCAATCATCTAAATGATTTCTGAGAATATCCCGAAAGAAATAACACTTAGTTTTCAAGCATCTAACAAACAATAATAATTATTGATTGGAGGGTTCATAACTTTTCCAATCTCTATGCTCACCTACAACCATTGATTTCTCATCCATGGTATGTAATTCCTCTTTCAAAATGCTAATATTTTGTCAATTTCTAGATTGGTTTCTCGTTTGCAATTGAGAATAATGCATGAGAAGTATAGATAATGAGTGTGAAAATGATATAATGCATGACAATGAGAGGATTCAAGGAAATTTTCACTGACTATTAGTGTACTAAAAACCTTGATCTAGCAAGTTGTGAAACCAAATATAGACAAAATAGAAATAAAGGACTCACATGCAACCATTCCACTGAAACACAACTCATGCATGAAAATCAATAAAGTAATTCACTAATGAAGTTGAAATACAAGCAAGAGTCTATGAATGAAATAATGATTTTTATTACTACCAACGGAAAGAACTTAGCATGATACACCATGTGAAGAGGCTTGATGTAGTTAGAAGGGATCTAAAGCCCCTCTTTGGAATGAGTTATTTACCTCCTTGTATGATATAACTCCAAAATTGGTAGAAATGTGATGGAATTCTTAATGATAATGGGACAAGAACTATGGTTTCAAGTCTCTAGAAGAATTCCAACAGTGTAACCTTACTTTGAAATGTGGATGAATGGTGTGACCTCATGAGCGTTATTTATAAGTAAATAGTGGAACCCTCTTTGGATATATCTTTTAGGTGAACTCTTCCCATTTCATTAATGAAGATGTGGGTAATGGTGGTTAAAGAAGACTAAATAAAATGAGTGTGGGGATTTGATCAGATCCACACATACCCACTACATTGTTTTAGAGGTATAGGGGCATTAATGAGCCAAAGAAATATATTTTTTACTTAAAAACGGTAGCATAGTTTTTAGTCAATTTTTTGTTCTACGAGCACAAAAAGGGAGGGAAATATTGTACTATGGACATTTTGGTCAATTCATTGTTTGACTTGGCTTAATACAACATGAATAAGGTCACATGATGATGGAAAAGGATTAGTAATGTAGGTTATGACTACTATGACAATGTTTTTAGATGAAACTATTCAAAATTGTATAAATGAGTAAAATTATGTTGATAGCAGTGACTTTGCTTATGCAAAGGAAAGGATGTATTCTTGCACATCCCATAATGATTAAATAGATCTAGTAATTGCATGACAAGACTTCCCACCAACCTCTACATGCATTAAATGATTTTCTTTATAAGTCAAAAGAGGTTGATGGGTTCATTTAAGGCACATGATGAAAAAATAGATGAGATCTTTAACTGACAGTAGAGGTTTAATTTTCCATTGTCCCCTTTCCTCTTTCCCTCTAGTGGAATTATAACCCCTCTCATTCTCTTCACAACCATCTTGGACCATTATATATTATATTCCAAGAATAATATTTACATGGCCACTGGTTCAAGATGGAAAGCCTATTACACAATCCATATAAATATATTTATATCATCTACATGCATATACATTCATAATGGAGCATTGACCTTGATATTTGCAGTAGGAATCCATCTAAAATATTTACATGAATTATAGATGGAGTCATTTATTTAAGATCACTTAGCTCAACTCCACTATCATAACCACACACTTACAATTTATACATAATCTTATCCAATACATTATAGGGGTCAAAACCATGGCATTACAAAGAATTACATATAATTGCTATAGAAATGGGGGAAGTGGTGATGATATGAGGAAACCCAAAGGGGTGAAAGAACACACCATAAGATCCTATGCTAAAATAAAGAAGTTTAGTGCAAGTAAGAGTACATATAATTGCTATAGAAATGGGGGAAGTGGTGATGATATGAGGAAACCCAAAGGGGTGAAAGAACACACCATAGGATCCTATGCTAAAATAAAGAAGTCTAGTGCAAGTAAGAGTGGAAAACCGCCTTGACAAAAACAAAGAGATTATGATCTTGAATGAGGGTCAACTAAATTTGGATGTGTAGATTACCTCCATGCATCGATGATTCTCTATGCAATGAACAATGGGAGGAGAGTAATAATGTAGCATAGGTCTTTAGACATTTCAAGTTGGCTCAATCACTGTGCATTATGCCAACTATGAAAGAAAAAAGAAGTTGTTCGTTTTGAAACAAAAAGGTAAATGAAAAAATATGCTAGAGGACATAAACGATGAAATTGATTTGAACAGTTTGAAGGCATATACGAAAGAAAAGAGTTTGTGGAAGACTTTGGTTGAAGTGGAGAGCTTTTTTAACAGTTACCCCTTTACTTGTTGAGCCACACTCCAAGTAAGCCCCAAATGAAGATCTAGTTACCCCTTTACTTGTTGAGCCACACTCCAAGTAAGCCCCAAATGAAGATCTACCTGAGAGGGAAACCAAGGTCTAGGTCATGAAATACGTAAAATTAATTAATTTTTGATATAAATAATAATTAAAGATATGTAGAAATTGTTTTAGTAAAATATTTCTTTCATCTTTATGAAAATTAATTTTTTTTTTTTTTT
>JASDQU010373591.1:43862-66727 GCA_032191745.1 Picea mariana
GCTGCAAGCGCATCTGCTGGTGAAATGTGGCTATAAATTCTTCTGCCTTCCTGTCAATTTCTGAGATCAAGGAGCAGTTGGAACATGTGGTCGTTGAAACATAAGTGCAGGAATCAGACGACGATTCAGTAGAATAAGAATTAGCTGAAAAATAAGGATCCATGTAGCTGAAATACTGATCATCATCTTCATCACACACAATCACCTGGGGAGTGCCCACAAAACCCGATTCGGATTCCAATTCGTCTTTCACATTGAGACGAGTGCAGGAGGGCAGGAGTGCTCTCAGAAGAAAACGACCATCCCAATTCTTTCGTCCATTTCCTGAATTAACGCCGTGGCCATTGAAGGACGAATTAGTTGAACCAGAGCTGCTGCATGAAAATTCATGGTGGTCATTGAAATTACCTCTGATGGAATTTATGCTCATAATTTTGTCACCTCCAGAGTACTTCAAGTGCAGATCGACTGCCATTCTCTGCAATCTCTTCATTGTAATTCTTCTTTTCAGCATCTCCTCCACAACTCTCACCACCCTCCATAAACGCCCTGCTTTAAAGCGTTTAAACTGTGTGGGGATCTTCATTTCTACACTGCCATGAAAATAAAAATCCCCAGAGCTATCTTACACTGCCTTAACGCTCTGTATGGTTGGCATTTAAATATGGTTGATTTCAGGACAACGCTCGTGGGAATCGTGGGATTCAATTATCAACAACGAGCTGTGTGAATTCAGATTAGGGTTGGAGTCAACCATTGCCCCTGAACATGATGGACGCTGCTTCTCCGGGTCTGTCCATGTGCCCACCTAAACTCTTAAAATATTTTGTCTGGCATAAACTTCTTTTAAACTATGGTAGTCGAGCTGCCTCCATCAGTGAAATTGCCAACAGCTTCGCCTGTCTTTGTCAAGGTTCTTGTGTCCATAACTCTGAATGAATGTGAACAAGATGATTGATTGAGCTGACTTCATTATTCATGTGCTTATTAAGAATTTTCAAAAAATTTCAGTGGTATACCTTTGAAATCAATAGGACCATAACTTTTATTTCAAGTTTTTACCTGCCATACTTGCAAACCACTATGACGTCCTGTGGTGACATAACGTAGTGACATAACATAACTCTGGTTGTACCTAACTTACTTTTTATATTTATTAAGCTACTCAAGTTGAAAAAAAACATTTAATTGTATTTTTGGAGATGAATTTGGGCTAAAAATTAGGCATAGTCATGTATAATATTAAAGTTTCATAAACTATTTGTAGATATTTTGGGCAGATTTGAATCGAGAGCTCCACGAATGGCTTTAGCATTAAAAKGAATTTACCTCTAGACACGATACCACAAAGCAATGAMATGCCAAGGACTTGTTAAGCATATCACATTTTAGATTTGTTGGGGTATGGGTGTCATACACCTTGTAGGTCTCTAACAAATAACAATGTAGTGTTGAATGTAGTGTTGTAGTAGACAAGAGAATATTGTAGTGTTGTAGTGGAACATAGAACAACACATTGTTATAGTGGAGTAGAGTAGTGGGATGAACATAGAACAACACATTGTTATAGTGAAGTAGAGCAATGAGATGGAATAATTTGTTGACGGTTTCAAGAAAGTAAAGATGAAAAACCATAAACAATTTATTGTTTTGTTTATGCCTATTTATTTAGTGTTGGTGCTTGAGGAAACAAGAGAGAGTAAGTTTTAGCACAGAATTATGTTATTGTTGAACACTGTTGTTGGAGCACAAAGACTCTATATTGTGCTTTAGAATGTGGGGTTTTGTTTTAGTTTTCATTATAAAGAAAAGGAAACAAAGATGGAATACTATCTCGTTTAATAGTGTTAGTGTTAGTCATTAGACGTTGTTGTTTTGAGGTTAATGTATTTACTTCGCTAGATAATATTTTTCCTTGCTCGCTAATAAATCTACTAATTAATTTCATATTTTTATAATCAATCCAATCTCCCGACCTAACCGACCTAATTGGTGACTAAAAGGGTTTTCCCTAGGATATCATGTTGTAATGGTTTGATGCTTATTTCATGTTTGCAACTACTATGTTTCTTTGGTTTCCACACATTCTTTTCTCATATATTAGTTTAGGAAGTGTATTTTGCACATTTGCTTCCTTTCAAGACTCACAAAAATAGAACAAATTTCTAGAAAGGAAGACATTTGATATACAATGTACAACTTAAGTTATACTTCACTATTTAAATGGTGAGCCATTCATGTTATTAGTCCATTTCTTTGACTTTGTATGAGTTAACCACTTTTTCCAAAATCTTTTCAAAGTTTTGTGAAAACATGTATTAAATTTAATTTTTAGAAAAAACAAATTATTTGTACAATATGTTTTTTACTTATATTTAATTCTTGACCGATAGAGTTATATTGATGGTGATGGGACTTAATTTCCCTGGTGTAGTTAATTTAATTTTCCTCATTTGTTAGACTTCAAAAATAATTTACCAAATACATAATTGTAAAAGCTAATCAATAGCCACATTTAAATTCATATTGATTTATATGCCAAAACATAAATATAGCCTACACTCACATTCAATATAGCTTAGCTTTGCATTCAAGTTTCATTGAAGATGTGGCATGGAGAGGCAGTTGTAGTTGAGGCAATAGCAGCGTCGTGAAGGTTCCTCGAGGCATGAAGTGTCTTTATCATGGTGACATGCATGCAAAACTCTCTACCCACCCGCATACACAATGCTTTTCCCTCCACCACCTACTACCAAGATATAAAATAATTGCTTGCATCCAACTTCCTATATTCTTTCACAATGAACAAAAATTACTATATTGCTTTCATTTCCCATGAAATCCTTGAGCAAGAGAACTCCACACCAGAGTTATAATCCTACAACAAATTGTTGTAAGTTTGTTTGTTGCACTTTCATTTCTACTCAAGTCATAGTTTTAAATTTCAATTTCGATCATTATCAACAAATTCCAAAAATCCCTAAATTCCTATGACTGCATGTATGCACAAAATTCCTTACCTTCGCCTAGTACCTAAGTCAGTGTTGACTTGAATGGTTGAACCTACTATGAAGAATGACAAATAGCTTGAACGTATTAGAAAAAAAATCCAAGTATTATCAAATAAAATTATGTATGCTTCTAATAGCTTGGATTTTCAAGATTTTTTATTTTTTTTAAATGTAGATTGTTAAAGTTGAGAAGGCATATCCAAAAACAACTATCAGAAGTTAGTTATCAAAAAAAAATTAAAGGCTGCAGTAGATCACATTTTTAGAAGGTTTCCAAGACTAAAAATATTGAATCTAATGTATTTATGTGTAAACTTCTCTAGATTGCAAATTTGTTTTCCCTCACTCATTCTTTCATGTGATTTATTTGTTGGTAGGTCACTTTCTGTTTTTAAGTCTTTAATCTATTTCCCCTCTAACTTGGAATTTTCTTGTTGTTTGAATTTGTTTTACTATTAAGTTTTTAAACCGAGAAATCCTAAGATTCAACACCGGAGACAAGGATGGGTACAGTTAGGCATTATCCTCCAGGGATCATCTCCCTAAAGCCCGGCAACTTCTTTTAAATAGACCAATTTCTTATTTTGACAAATAAATTTTATTTTCTATAAGATAAAAATCTATCTAATAACTCAAAATAAAAATGGCCAAATTTATAACAACCCTTTTATAAGTTTTTCGTTGCATTTATAACAACAAAAATAAAAGTAAAAACCATCTACATGGGTATCTAAAACACATATGAAAAACGTATTACACCAATAGTAGGAGGTGCTATTAACACTTCAATAATTAGATATTTGGATTCATTCATATATTCTTTAACTTTTCTAAGCCAAGATTGGAAAGATCGCATCTTTTCACTAGAGGAATTGAATACCACCTATAAGCAAAGAACATTAGATTTCAGAAAGTTTGATCTTGAAAATATTAATCACATATATGTGATAATATAATGTCAAAATTAGAAAGATGATTATCTATTCTCCCTAATTTGATTTCCTTTACCCATCAACAACAAATTCTGATTATGCATCTATTTCTTAACCAAAACTAAACAATTTTTTATTCCCTTCAGGGCATTGAGTGAAACTAAAAATGATGCATAGCTAATAGTTTTATGAAGAAGAAAACCCTCATGTAATATTTACATTAGTATTGTCATAAATTCTTTAGTTTAAAAATTATGTTGTTGAATAGAACTTCCAAGGCATGTAAGAGGACTATTCCCACTTTGAGGAACAATTCAACTCTAACAAAAACTTCTTAGTATAATTTTTTTTTCAAGGATTACAAGCACTTTTAAATTTTCATTGCAACAATGGTATATGTTCAATGGTGTTACGGTGTGGGTGTATACCATACAAACAATGTCATGCATTTATTTTTTTGTTTGTTAGTTTGCTTGTGACTTGCGGGATTGGCTTGTGGCTTGAGAAACCATGACTCAGGGGCATCTAAGCCATCAAAATCACCTAGGGATCACACCTGACATAAGCCACACCAACCCTTAACATGGATGGATTTTTTTGGTGTCCCCAGAGGTTTCGAACCCGTGAATTCACAACACGGAGTGCCTTAACAAAACACAATCTCACCATCTATTATACACCTCGGGGATGATAGTGGCATGTGTTAAGGTGATGAAAATTTTCTAAATAAAAATATGAGGTAAAATTGCAATGGATACAAAGCCCAACTTCATTTTGAACATGATGCAAAAACATCAATATGACTTCAAAAAATGCTAGAATAATGACAATCCATCACAAAAGATGTTCAAATGACCTATTCCAACATCTTGATTGAAATTCTTGAATGAAAACGAAATCCTTACTGTGGTTCTTGCACTTTTCTTATGAAAAGGATATTTTTTTCTAAAACTGGGAACTTATGGAATAATTAATTTGGATTGTCTACAAAAGTTTAGAAATTTCTTTAGACTTTAAATACTCAACAATTTGGATCTTCTCATCAAGCTCATTTTCTAATTCCCTTTCTTCATGAATTTCACTTGTTTGTCATATAAGACTATAGCCAAGCTAGAAATCCAATTTCAAATGCATAAAAAAAAATAGAAGGATTCACCCTGATTGGGTTTACTATTTGCGGATTATGAGTATAACATGTAAGAAGTAAACTTTTGAGAAGTGTAAGTGAGCACATTCAAGTTTCTAATCATAAATACGAATTACCAATACTAAGTTTAAAGTCCAAAGAATTAATATCTAGTTCAAATCACAGTACCAGAGAAAACAAAGCATATGTTATCTAAGTTGTACATGTATCAACTATTTTCCTTGTTAGTGTATGATCACCATGCATTATCTCAAAGCTATAAACATTTATTATAAAAATCTATATTCATTAAAACACAAGTTCATCACTTCCAAAACTAGTTTGGCTTCTTTCACGACCCATCTGTCCCAAACTTTGTTTAGAGTCCATACATTTTAGACTGCAACACTCCAACTATCACATTTTTCATTGCATAGAAACAACATGGAAGACCCTCAGATTAATAAATTAATCAAGGGTGGGTTACGAGTTGTTTCAATCCCCTTGTACTAGAGCAGTTGTGAGTTGGTTCCACGAGTTTGTGGGAAGTGCCTTGGCACCATATCTCCTACAAGGCTTAGGTTAGGTAACCAAAGTTCCCTGTCTGGCTTGGCAGAGAGAATGAATKCCTTTAAMTTTATCATTGCACACTAGATTTCCCCAAAGATTGATCAACAATAACAATAATTGTGGGTAGTTGGATGCCCTCTTTCACTACTCTGAATTTACTTAGTGTATCAACACCATCCAGCAATGACCTAATTCACTCATTGTAATGATAGTTCTTTCTTTGTTGTCATTTTTTCCATACAAAATATTTCCATATATATATATATATATATATATATATATATATGTTTCAAAGGGTAATTGATGAAGTTGTCATTTGGAAATCAGTCACATCGGAAACATGATGATAGAGGCTTGGATTAGGGATCAGGATCATCCCATAGTGTCCCAGGGTTCTCGATCCCATGTGGAGGTAAAAGTAGGTCTAGAAAAGGGAAGTATTCTCTTGACTAGACATGGCTAGAGGCATGGAGGTTCTTTGAAGAGGGTAGCAACTCCAATGTTGTATTTTATGTGGGGTGGATTTGGAATTTAGGGATTTACACTAAGAAAGGTTATATATTGGTGGATTTGTTTTCCTTTCATGGGCATTCTAGGAGAGGAAATGATGAGGGGGGATGTGGTGAATTTATTATCCTTTTGACCTATGAATTCCTAAGGGTTGAGCTTGGCTCTATCAAGGGTGCTTCTAATGCTAGTTGTTGAAGTGATAACACACAAAACAAAAACTTGATAAAAAAAGGATACATGTGTGGGTAGGCATAGGTTTTATATTGATGTCATATGCTACTTCTCATCAGTCCTTACAATCATGTTATAATATTCAAACAAGTAGGTGGACATGTACATTGTTACTCACAATCCTATTTATCATTTCCAAGAGAGATATCGTCCATGACACCACTTTTAAATCCATTTAGCTTTGATGAATGTAAAAAAATATCAGTTTTAGGTGGAGAAACTAATACATTTGAAGTGATTGTTATCCATCCAAAAAAATTTGATTTGAGTTTAGCTAGCTCATTGATCTAGACTAGGTGTAGAATTTTATTTCAAAATTGATTCGAGTTTATCTAGCTCAATCCTTTGAAACATGTCTAGAATTTTTAGTGCAATATCTTTCAAAACAAATAGAAATGAATTCCTAAAGTTATTTGTCATATCAAAATGAAAGAAAAGTTGTGTAACTAGGAACCTTTTTCTCTAGGTCTTCACATTCTTCAAACACACATAACATGCATTAACTAGATGGAAGAGACAAGCCTGTCCATTATGTCGGTTTTTTTCATTAAGTGGACTACGTAGGATCAAGCTCCAATCCCCATGAAAAGTTAATGATATGTTTGCATGCAACCTTACAATTGTTTGCATTGTTTGCATGTATGCAAATTTCACTTGTCCCCGCAAGTGGTAAGGTGTCACCAAATGAAAGGATTAGATGCATCACACTTATTATTGTATTTTATTGCTTTTAGGTTGTATTTTTGTTCTCTAAAGTTAAATGTATTTTATTTACCTTGTCACTCCTATTATTCAAGGTTATATCTAGTATATGTTATCCCTATTTTGTGGGATAACTATGGAGATGATATCTCGAAGCCATCGGGTTTCACACATGGAGCGTCGAGAGACCACATGACTAGCAATGTCCACTTGCACATATGGAAGCTCTCTTTACCACCACAATCTGGATCCATCGTCAGGGCATCCACCACACTAGCTAGCTTCTGGAAGACACATGGGTCTTGCTCCATGCGGTACAAGTCAAGTATTGTGGCAGGTAATCACCCTAATATTTGAGGCATTTAAGCATGTTGTATTGAAGCTACTTTTGACTATAGAACGCCTCCTTGGAAATTATGCTTCTGACCCTATTTCACCTTAGTGAGTGTCATCGATTTCCTAGTAAGTGGCCACCATTTGGGGAAGGGGTGAAACTGGAGGTCTCTTGGGGGGGCATCATACCATTGTCGACTATACTTATCATTTTTCTCTCATTGCATTCCCATCACATTTACCTCTTCTAGGCCATTTGAATTTAGTGATCCATAAAGGGCATGTACCTCATTTCATGGGAAGAAGGGGTTGAAGGCCCAAGAGGATGATGGTTGGAAAAAGATAAAATACTAAAATATAAACCTTTTAGATGCTCTCCCAGATAGGTCTTGAGAACGATAAACTGCTTCTCTCAAAATTGAAGGCCTGCAAAAGATCAAACACATAATAAATATCTTGCTTGAATGAAATACTAACACTAGTGTGTTACAACACTTTACATGGTTACCCCCATGGAACTTTGTGGATCTATTATTTTAAGTGACAATGTGTTACTTCCCCCCAAGCTAATTCATTAACTATTGGGAGTGCACACATGTTTGGATCATTAGTTAATTAATAAATGGAAATAAATGGGATTGGAAAAAGGTTGCATTGAAGAAGAAGGTGCAACACACCCCCTACAAAAGGCACCCATAAATGAGATAATATGATCCCTTGTATGTCATGAAACTCATTGACCTAATAAATATAACCCCCTATCCACCTCATCATCCAATAGATGACCTTGAAAAGGCATCCCTTACTTGAGGGTTTTGGTCTACCCAATAGGACTTTTATGACACCCCTCCCATACCTAAACTTCGTCAATTGTATAAGGTCTTGGAGAATTTGTTTAATTTGATGAGGTAGTTTGGATGCACATGTTTAGGTGCCTTGTTTATTAGATTTGGTTTTCACTTTCCATGATATCTTGACTTGAGATCCTTGGAGGGCATACCTATTTGTTTTGCAGAACCTTGTTTGGTGGACAGTTTTGGAGGAACAAGCCTAGCTTGGGCTTCCATGGGGCTTGAAGCCCTCAGGTTGGATTCCAAGGGCCCACATATCGAATCATGATGTGTTTCCTTTGGAGGCATATAATACATCATGGATGACCTTACCTATCCCCTATTACCCAAATGACTTGCCTAGGAGAGGAAAAATGTCACTCACCCAGGGCTAGGGTTTGGTGGCGATGAAGGTGTTTTTCATTAACACATGGTACGTTTTGAAGGAAGGAGGCTTTGAACCACGAGCAAGAGGCTTGGAAGAATTCCATGTGTCATTTAGAGGCCTATTCATGCATCCCCAACTCCAACAATTTGCTCCAAGTGTCAAAATGTCTCCCTAAAGGGGCGATGTCATCTTATTTTAGGGTTTCTAATGTGCAAAAAGTGTAAATTAAATATTATTATTTGGTTCAAGGGGTAAGATAAGGGTTGTTGACCCCTTATATTATGTTTTACCCTAATTAGGTGGAAAAACTATGTTTTAGACATTTTTTTATAGATAGAGATCATGTGAATCTCATTTCATGACATGACTCTCCCATTGTGAGAAGTATTTGGGTGAAATTTGTTCCCTCCTTGGGAAATGTATTCTCTCTTTTTTTGTTGTCTTGGTTTCTTTATGCTATTGGTGGAAGAATTAGTGCTCTACCCTTCTTGGAACTTTTATTTTGCATTTGTGGTGGATTTATCTTGCTAATAGGAGGTTTATCTTGTCATTTCTTAAACTAGGTAAGGATTTTTCTTATTGATGGTTCATTGCTTAGTCACAAGTTTGATTTGATAGATTTATTTGGGAGTATAAGAGCTTACAACCCCACCATTATCTATCATTTTTGTCTATAATTTATTTGTTGCACAAGGTTTTACTAGGAGAAGTAAAGGGGTTTACACCCTCCTAGTATCTCCTAGCTTAACATTTGATTTCCTTGGGGAGTAAGAGGGTTTACACCCCCAAGGAGATAACATTGTTTAGCTATTTATTTTACTTGAATCCATAACCAAATAGCTAAAGGAACTAGTATAATTGAATTGGAGAAATAAAATATTGCATTGGTTAATGTGAAATCTCTTGATTTGGAGGTTGTCTAAATTGGAATCAATTGTTTTCTCTATATGCTTGATTGAGCCACTAGGGTGTCATATTTATCTAATTGTTTCTTGTTGTTTTTATAAAACTTCATCTACAACCATTAGGGATGAAAAAACCCTAATACAATTTCATTTATAACTTTCTTTTCAACCGTTAGAAGATGCTAAAAGTTTGCGACATTATTCTACTAAGGCTAGGGCACATTTTGGGTGGATTGTTGGCAAGTTTTGACAGCTGATTTATTTGTTGTAATAAGTTGTTTTTACATCCATAAGGTTAATAATTAGTTCTGAAAAACTTGTTTACAACAACCTTACATTGTTGCTAAAGTTTTATGTTATCTTCTTAAGGTAAACTATTTTTTTGTTAGCTTGTCTCTTGTACTTTTCACTAAGCGTTAAGCAACCTTATTTTGCAACTCTTACTATATTATTGTTGTTGATATATACTTTGTTTTACTACTGCAACTAGGGACAAAAATTTTAACTTTCTTTTCCACCCAACATTATACATATATGCTCGGCTTGTTCTTGTGTCTCGGGAAGGTACAACATTCTTTACAGGTGCTCTTATCTCTTGGAAACCATTGGCCACCACCAAGAATCTTTCCCAAGCCTTTCCAAATCTTCTATATTAACCTAAAGGGGGAATTTCCTTCAGCTCTTCACTTTCCATCTCATTCCCCCCAGGGTCATCGGGATTCCCCCCTTGAGGTGATCCTATCACCTCTAAAGTGACAAGAATACCTGTCTAAGGTGACAATGGGTAAGTGCTCTTGAAGCTATCACCATTTGGTGGGTGGTTCGGGATTTTCCCAACCTATAACTTGTGCGATAACATATTGGCATCATTTTCGGGGAGGATTTTGAATCCCTTTTCGAACCCTAATGACACTTTGGAAAGCTATCCTAAAGAATCTTCCCTAGCTTCCCTAGTGACTCCACCTTGTTGATGCTTGAGTCTGTCATGACCGAAATGAAAACCTCCCAAGGATATGAATCCTCCTGTGTTTTTAAAGTGGTGGTTCTCCTCTTTGGATAAAAGTTATATCTTTGAATATCTTGGATTAGGAGAGTGTTAGGCAACAAAGCCTAAATATTTATTGCTTGAGATTAAGAAATAAAATGGTTCTTCAACAACCTAAATACAATATTTATGTGCAAAAAAAGTATTTTTACAATAAGAAAACATTGAAGGAGGGATTCAACATCATAATTAAATTGTGATCAACATCACACACAATCTTCTTAATAATATATAAATGCATCCATATATTCTTCATAAGAAATAGGAGAGAATGATTTGATCATCTCAAAGAATTTTAATAGATTACTTCAAATACTACGAAAGAGAAATTGATGGGTCAACCTCAAATATCTCATACTTAAAGCTCAAAGTTACAAGATATGATTAAGATCAACCCCAAAGCAATTCTTTTGGATTTTATTCATGAGAAATGTTCTCCATTACCAAAGATTTGACAGCCATGTATGTGGCTGCAAATACTCCATGATTGTTGGAATTACTTCACGCACACCTAGGACTTATTTTTCCTAAAGTTATTCCTTGTTTATTAGTCATAATTAGTCATTATACAGTCTCCTATATTTTAGGGAAGAATATTCCACCTGGAGAATATTCTCTTTCAGTTGACATTTCAGTTTGACTAGTTGAGTTGAGTTTAGATGTTGCATTGGGATCATCAACATGCAACATTGGGATCATCACCATGCTAATTTGACCTTTCCTTTGTATCATCACTAGAGTGGCACATTAGCCTTGATTCCCTGAGTTAACTCCTCACTACTCTCTGTCCAGTCAGTTAAATGAAGACTAGTTGACTAGTTAACTCAACTAGGTGGCAGTTCACTCTCGTAACTACCCGAGAGACTAGAATAGGTGGAAGTTCACTCCCGTAACTAGTGGTGTGTGTCTAGATCACTCTAGACCACCACTATGGTGCATTGGTTCACCTCATGTCGAACTCATTGAGATATACAGATTATATCATGTTTAAATTATTCATTATTCATAACGGTTAATGAGAATTCTTCCATTCTTTCTCTCCTTCTTCTTCTTTCTTCTATTCTCTCTGCAAATGTGTGTATAATTATTTAGCTAGATATATTTTGTGTAGGTTCAACACATTTACATGGTATCAGAGATGACAGACTGCTAAGAAAAAGATACACCAAAATGTTTTGCAGGTACAAAATATTAAAGTCAACGAAAAGATGGAATTCCAAAAAGAATTCATTCTTACACCTTACAACTATTTTTCATGGAAGGAGAAAATAGCCATACATCTCCGATCCAGAGGGTTGTATAGGTTAACCATGAATACAGATACAAAGAGGAAATCATCCATACAAAAATCCAAGTACTTAAATCGCATGTATGAGGCACTCAAAACAATTTGCAGTCTTATTTTTCTCGATCTCCTTTTTCACATATATTCCTGTAAGACTCCCAATGAAGCCTGGAAAATCTTGGAAAGTATCCTTGGAAAATAGGATGAGATGAGGGGACACATGCTAGAGGTGGAGATGCTCACATTGGATCCAAAAATCTTCGACAATATCCAAGATTTCTTTACAAAATTCAAGGATTTACTGTCACAACTCAAATCTTGCAGGGTTGATAAATCGACGGAGGAGAAACAAATGGTTCGCACCATTCTGTCCAATATTGGACCTGAATTATTTGTACTCGTATCCACATTCCATACTGTCAGATTCTCCTCTGGAGCTACTTGGAATATGCCTTTTCTTGAGGACTTTATCGAATGCCTGACACAAGAGCGAACCAAGCCCATCAACATGGGCACAATCAAAGGACCAAGGGAACATGCACTCAATGTGCATGATGGCAGCCACAAATATCAGAAATATAAATAAAAAGACAAGAAGAAATCTCATGCACATACGAAGAAGGAAGGGTACAAAAAACCCTTCACCAATGCCTCTGGATCCAAAAAAGAAAAGGGAAGAAAAGGAGAGAAATGCACATACTGTCACAAAGGATTCCATTCGGAATCTGCATGCATGCAAAAACAAATAGATCTTATGTCTCAAATACTTCAGCAAAACAACCTTGGATATTGCATCCCCGAGGGTGCAAAGAAGAAGAAGCCAGAAGATCTGAATTCCAAGAAAGGCAATTCTAGCCATGCCTTGATTGCCATCAACTCCTCTCCCGATGCTTGGATCATAGATTCAGGAGCATCACATCACATGACTACCTCAGAAGAGTTATATTCTTCTTTGGATGCATGCAAAGTTCCTCCTACTCTGATGGGGGACAACTCTTCTATCGAAGTCACCAGCAAAGGAAGGATTGAACTCACCAACGGAAGCTTCGAGAATGTGTTGCATGTTCCCAAGCTTTCTGTCAACCTTCTCTCCGTGTACCAGATGACAAATTTTGGCACCGGAAAGAGATTCATATTCACACCAAATTCCGTGGACATATATGACATGCAAACCAACTCCAGGGTTTCAACCGGTGAGGTAAATCATTAGTCTAGATTGTATACATTTTATGAATTCATTGAACCTGATTCTACTTTACTGCTTACTCATGCTGATGAAAGTAGTAGGATATGGCACAAAAGGTTTGGAAATTTGAATTTTAGATACATGCAACAACTTAGCAAGCACAAATTAGTTGATGGTCTACCAGACATCCATTTCTCCAAGGGAGTATGTGAGGGATGTGTTCTCGGAAAACACCCTCAAGAGAAATTCGACAAAGGAAAGTCTCAGTGAGCTTCTGCACCTTTAGATCTGATCCACAGTGAACTCATGGGTCCTTTTCCGCTTCCATCCATCAACAAAGAGAGGTTTTTTCTCATTTTTGTTGATGATTTCTCATGTTTTACTTGGATCTACTTTCTCAGGAAAAAATCTAAGGTCTTTCAACACCTCAAAGATTTCAAAGCCTTAGTTGAGACACGGTCTGGAAAGAAGATCAAAGTCCTCCGAACTTATAATGGGGGAGATTATGTAAATCATGAGGTCCATAATATTTTCCATGAGGCAGGGATTCAATTGCAGCATAAAATTCCCTACACTCCGCAGCAAAACAGAGTCGCTGAGTGGAAAAACAGATCTCTAAAGGAGATGGAATCTTGCATGTTGCACGAAAAGTCACTACCACAGAGACTATGGGCCAAAGTACTTAACTGTGCAACATACATCCAAAATAGATCTCCCCATATATCTTCAAGGATAAGACCCCCTACGAGAATTGGAGCGGCCTCAAATCGGAAGTGACCCTCTTTCACATTTTTGGTTCTCGTGCATGGGCTCTTATTCCCTTTGAAAAGAGGAAGGCACTTGATCCACAGAGAACTGAGTGCATTTTTGTTGGATACCCTGACGGTGTGAAGGGATATCAACTTATTGATCTTTCCTCGGACTAGCTCATCATTGAGTGTAGTGTCCAATTCAAGGAAAGTGTCTCGCATGTACCTCAGCAACCACATGCAGACAACTTCACTCTTCCACCTGTCTGAGATGATGAGCATGCACATGCCAAATCTTATTGATATGAGAGTTCTGATTCGGAGGACTCAGAGGATTCAGATTCAGAGTCAGTACAGTCAGATGTAGAGTCAGAGAATCCAGATGCAGTTGTAGATCCAGAGCAGAGGCCCAAGTGGGCATAGACTACTCTTCAAGATGCAGGGGATCTCGTAGGTGATCCAGCCAATACTAGGAGGACTCGATCTGATTTCAAGGAGCCTCCTATTGCACTCACTTCCACTGAACCATTTCCTTCAAGGAATCTTTTCTTGTTTCATTATTCATATCCACGGTCTTATGGCAAGGCTGTTGGAAATACCTTTTGGGAATCCGCCATGCAGGAGGAGTACAAATCCCTCCTCGAGAACCAGACTTGGGATCTGGTTCCCATTCCTTCTGGGAGGAAACTTGTCAGATGCAGATGGGTTTATAGGACCAAGAACGCAGTGGATGGACAGATCAACAGATACAAAGCCAAGCTTGTTGCCAAAGGATTTCAACAGTTTCATGGTATTGACTATGATGAGACCTTCGCTCCAGTAGTGAAGATGGATTCCATTTGATGTGACCTTGCCATTATGGCAGCCAAGGGATGAGAAGTCCATCAGATGGACGTGAAGAATGCATTTCTTCATGGTGATCTCTCGGAGGAGATCTACATGGAGCAACCCTAGAGATTTATGCAGGACTAATCTTTGGTCTGTCAACTGAAGAAGTCACTTTATGGCCTCAAGCAGGATCCGAGGGCATGGTATGCCAAGATGGACTCCTACCTATTGTCACAAAACTTTGTATGTTGTAAATCAGACCCGAATGTATACATTCTCAGGATGGTTGATTCAATTGTACTTTTAGTTCTGTATGTCGATGATTTGTTGATCACCGGTTGCTCGACTTAAATGATTTTTGCAATCAAGAGGATTCTTCATGATGGGTTTTTCATGACGGGCATGGGTCTGCTACACTTCTTTCTTGGACTTGAGATCAATCAGGATGCATCAAGCATCAAACTGTCTCAAGCCAAGTATGCATGATATCTCCTTGAGAGATTTCACATGACAGACTGCAAGTTTGCTCTGACTCCTTTCCTATCAGAAGTCAAACTTGAGGATGGTGGGGAGACTCCACTGGTTGACAACACACTGTACAGACAGCTAGTGGGGAGCTTGTTGTATCTCACACACTCTAGACCAGACCTCTCATATGTAGTTGGCATAGTTTCCAGGTTCATGTAGGAGTCGCATGAGCTACATTGGAAAGCTGCAAAGCGTATCCTTCGATACCTATAGGGCACCATCACCTTTCGGATTCATTATGCACCAGACTCTACATTAGATCTCATTGGGTTTACTGATTCCGATGGGCTGGCGATAGCATTGATCGCAAGTCCACATCTGGTTACTCAATCAGTCTTGGTTTCGGGCCTATCTGTTGGTCGAGCAAGAAGCAAGCTGCCATTTCTCTATCTTCAGCCGAGGCAGAGTACAGAGGGGTAGTTAACATAACCATTCATGCTATGTGGCTACAACATTTTCTTACTGAGTTGAGAATTCAGTTTCATCAATCGATCATCATCTTGTGTGACAACTAGAGCACTCTGAAGTTCTACAGAGATCCAATTCAGAGGCAACAGACAAAGAACATCGAGATCCACATGCACTACATTCGGGACTTGGTACATGAGGGGATCATCGACTTACAGTTTTGTCCTTCAACAGAACAGACAACAGCCATTTTCACCAAGACCTTCACTGAGTAGAAATTCCATTCTCTGTGAGGCCATCTTGGAGTGAAGGACATAATTGCCTAGCAATTGTAGTTCTTCTTTTTACATACATTGTACCTTGAGGGGGGGTTTTTCCCATGATTTTTCCCTCTTTCCTCACTTTATTTTCAGTGTATCTTTTGTACTTGGGTACCTAACATGGCCTCGTTGTCGGGACCCAATATTTATTTTCACCATAGTGATGTTCAAGGGGGGTGTTGGAGTTACTTCACACACACCTAGGATTTCTTTTTCCTAAATTTATTCCTTGTTTATTAGTCATAATTAGTCATTATACAGTCTCCTATATTTTAGGGGAGAATATTCCACCTGGAGAGTATTCTCTTTCAGTTGACACTTCAGTTTGACCAGTTGAGTTGAGTTTAGATGTTGCATTGGGATCATTGTTGGGGTCTAAAGATGTCTTAAAACATCCTTAGTTTAACATTAATTTATCAACCTGAGGATTCGTCTTTTATCTCAAGAATATCGGCAAAGTCTATGCAGATAGCTCGTAGAGGCTAAAATCGTGTAGTTAAAGCAAATATGAGTTTATCAACAATCAAGTTCCTCAAACATTCATTAAAGATTCTAGGAATTGAAATCTAAAGCTGTGAAATGGAAAGGAACTAATTAATCTATTGAAGTCATTTTAAGAGCAATAATTGAATCTAAATAAAGACTTGCAGAATTGACTCTTATTATGAATCAAATTGCTGGAAAGGAAAAAGGAAAATTACTCTATCTATGGAAAGAAACAGAGATTGTAATCTAATCGAAAAGAGACATCAATCATACTTCTATTGAAAGGAACAACAACTATATTCTAACATAAAGGAACAACAAATGTAAACTAAGTGAAAGGAACAACAAATGTAAACTAAGTGAAAGGAACAACAATTGTGAACTTATGAGGAACTGTCATGCATCAAATCTCAGTAATAGGAATTGGAACAACAATCATCTAATGCTTCAGGAAATATCTATCTCTTGCAATTGACATGAAATCATCAACATGCTTATGCATTCATTTAACTACTATAAAAGAGAATCGAATCACAAAATAGAAATTGAACTGATACAATTACAGGTCGAACAGTAGCTCCTTCAGACTGGGCCCTTGGTCCTTAGAAGCACTGCTATTTGAAATTCAGTATATAGAAATGGTAAAACCGCTCAAATATTTTATTGATTTCATGGCTAGTACAACATTTTACAAAAACTGTTAACCCGGAGAAATTCTAAGTTATGAGTTCTTGGGTGCAATTCTTCTATATCTTTTCGGGATCTATTTACCCCTTATATATTACAACAATTTGGGTAAATTAAGCTATCTTGAGGTTCAAGATATCCTCAGGATTGATTTACTATTATAAATTCACAAATATAAGAAACTCAATCATCTTCAAAACTGCCTCGCGCCATACAGTCCTCAACCTCCAATAGCTTGCACATCTTCAAGATTTCCTTTTCTATCTTAGGTTTGACAATTTTTAACCAATCCTGTAATAAAACCAAACAATTCCAATCATATTTTAGGATCTATGTAATCTAACTTCAACAATAACGCTAAACAGTATATTATTCATTTTCTCTTCTATTTGCTCCTAAATAACTGAAAAGTTAATCAAGATGATATCATGAAATGTGGGAAAAAGGAAGATATTTATACCTTTTTCATAACCTAACATACCCCCTAGCTTACCTTCTTACATGTCCTCATGCAAGATGAGATCTTACATGTAAAGTAGTAATGTTGTAAGGTGGAATGGTTGGTTCACTAGGCCTCCTAAACCCATTAAATGTTAGTCCTCTTTTGTGGAATTGGAATATACCTATACTCAAAAGAATGCTTGAAGGATACATACACCGAATAAATTAAATATGTTCATTTAAATAATATCCCACATATCATAATGTTGTTACTTTTCTGTTTTATTGAATACAATTGAAATGATAGCCTCGTTATTAAGTGAAGGAAATCTAGAGATATGCAGAAACTTGGTGTTTAAGGTAAACTTTCATACCATAGGCAGAGCCACTATTGCTAGCAAGCGTCCATAGCCTCGACAGGGTTTCCTTTTAACCCTTAGATGAGCCTCTATCCTTGATAATTATTTGAATCGTCTTTTCCAAAAAGACCATTATCCTGGTTTGGTAGCTAGATGGTGATAATGCCACTCACTAGATTGTAACTTAGGTGAACAAGCCAGCTCGTGATGAGACCCATTGTCCTTTGATGAGAAAATGTCAAAGGCCATTGCCCTGGTGTGGTAGGCATAGTGGGAATGTCACATAGTTTATTATCCTATGATTGTGGTAGGTTGGCTTGTGATGAGACCCCCTATTCTTTTTGAATATATATATATATATATATATATATACATATATATATATATATTTAAATTTATTTAAGTTTTTCCCGAAAAAAGACCATTATCATGGTTTGGTATCTAGATGATGATAATACCACTCACTAGAGTGTAACTTAAGTGAACAAGTCAGCTTGTGATGAGACCTCTTGTCCTTTGACAAAAGAAAATGTCAAAGGCCATTGCCCTGGTGTGGTAGCCATAGTGGGAATGTCACTTAGGTTAGTATCCAATGATCATGCTAGGTTGGCTCGTGATGAGACCCCCTATTCTTTGTGGGAAAAGAAAGAAATTTTATTGATTTTTTTATTTTTTTTAAGTGTATGAAGGGAGGCTCATCTACTCCTTAAGAGTAAGGGATGGCGTAAAGAAGTGTGAGGATGCCAAGTAAAAGTGTGCCGTAGACTCCTTATTAATTATAAAGGTGAGATATCATTTAAGTGTATTTGTATGCATAAGGGAAAAGAAATGAATTATGGTGGTTACAGGTTATGAACAAGGTTTAAGATATTTCCAAAAAAGTGATCCAAAAAAACAATCTGATAAGGTATGGGAGATAGTCCACAAAATAATGATAGATCGTTAGAAATAATGATGGTGAAAATTATTTGGTGAAAGTTGTACCCCAAAGGAATGGTTTTGCGTTTTATCAACAATGTAGGGAAGGAACGACAAAATGAACAACAGGTGTGCAAAAGGAACAGTGGGCACGAAAAAGGAATGGCAATTGTTCCATTCAAAGGAACAACAAGCATGCAAAAAGGAACGACAATTGTTTCATTCAAAGGAACAACGGACGTGCAAAAGGAACAACAATTGTTCCATTCAAAGGAACAATAGGTGCACAAAAGGAACAACGATTGTTCCATTCAAAGGAACAATAGGCGTGCAAAAGGAACAACAATTGTTCCGTTCAAAGGAACAACAGATGCGCAAAAGGAACAACAATTGTTCCATTCAAAGGAACAACAGGTGCGCAAAAGCAACACCAATTGTTAGGTTTTTATCCATCTGAATAGGTAATTTTCAGAAACCTGGAAATGTGTTTTGCTTGAATCCAAGGTTGATTAGTCATCAACTAAATTCATTTATGAGTTGGCTTATTTCAAAATTAAGTAGTGGATGGTTTATTAATGTTATGAATTTCATTATAGTTTCCCAATTGTTGCTACTGAATCATGGCGCATTCATTTCTCTGCAAAAGACAGGGTTTGGGTGATGAGATGAAGTAGGAGTTCGGAATAGAAAAGAGTGCTAATTGAGTTCATTACAGTTATCCTCCCTAGTTTTGATTTTCTTGAATGACTGTCAAAAATAAAAATAATAAAATAAAATGTAAAGAAGACAAAATTATATACAGTATGTACAGTGTCAATAGAATTCAACATTTATGGAGTTGGGGTGGCTATATTACCTTCCCAGCCAGCCAAAATTTGAACGATAGGGTCCTTACTTTCCTCTTCGTAGAAAGATTCTTTTGAGGGCGGCTGATGATAGAGTCGTAGCCCGTGTCCATTGAACCGAAATGGAGATCCAGACCCGTCAATGGTGCTTAACATGACTGTGCCATTATAATGGACTTCATTGATTTCGTATGGTCCTAGCCACCATGTCTGTAATTTTCCTGGAAAATCCTGAAATCTGGAATCATAGAGGAGCGCCCAATCACCTTTTTTAAATGATTTTTTCTTGATATGCTTGTTGTTCCAGGTCGTTCTCTATTGCTGAATAACGTTTGTGCGCTCTACAATAGACAGGCATGCTTCATCCAATTTGTTGAGTTGCTGAAGTCGTTGTTTTTGTGCTTTTGTAAGATCCAGTCCGATTTCCTGGGCCATCCTTAGAGTCTTGATTTCAAACTCGATTGGGAAGATGGGTTATTTTGCATAGACTAAATGATAAGGAGAGTAGCCAATGGTATTATGCCATGTTGTGTGGTAATCCCATAAGGAATTTGGGAGCTCAGAAACCCAATTTTGTATGTTTGTTGACACAGTCTTTGTCAGGATTGCCTCCAGGACTTTATTGGTGCTTTCCACTTGCCCATTTGCTTGTGGATGGTACGAAGAAGTAATTATGTGTTTAATATGATAATTATCCATGGTGGTGGTGATTCTATGAGCTGTAAATTGTGACCCCCCATCAGTAATTACCTCTCTTGGTAGTCCATAACGTACGAATAATTTGAAAAGAAATTTGATGACTACTTCTTCTGTTGCATTTGGTAAGGCTTCTGCCTCTACCCATTTAGTCATGTAGTCTGTTGCGACTAGAATATAGGCCTTCTGATTTGACTTTGGATTAAAGGGGCCAACGAAGTCTATTTCCCATAACTCAAATGGTTCTTCAACTACTTGTGCTTTCAAAGGCATTTCATCAGCCTAACCTAGTATTCCCATCCGTTGACAACTATCACAGGTCTTGGCATACTTTTTCGCGTCTCTGAATATTGAGGGCCAATAATAGGCCATCTGGAAAAAAAATTGTCCAGTCCTGCGATCTGCAAAATGCCCACCATAGGTCTCATCTTGTTCGACCTTTAGTATGTCATAGATTTCGTCATCCCGTACGCATCTGTGGATATGGAGATCAGCTCCTGTATGGAAGAGATATCCGTTGATCCAGGCAAATCGTGCACTACGTTGGACGATTAGTTTTCTTTCCCTTCATGAAAGATGTGTCGGTGATCTTCCTTCTTCTAGGTAATTTTCCACATCAGTGTACCAAGGTGGCTTTGTAGTAACGACAAACAGATGCTAATCTGGAAATCGATCTTCGACTGTTAAGGAGTCATCTGTTTTGGGTATGTGGGATAGGAAGTCTGCGACAGGATTTTCTCTCCTGGGTCGATCTTTGATGGTGATATCAAATTCCTACAATAGTAACAACCATCGAGTGACCCGTCCATTAGTAATTGGTTTATTATCTAGATATATGATAGCAGAATGATCAATATATAGAACGACCGGATAACCTGTTATATAATGACAAAATTTATTGATGGCATGTATAACAGCTAAAAACTCCTTCTCTCTTACTATATAATTAAGTTCAGATGAAGTAAGATTCTTGATAATAAAATAAATGGCGTAGGGTTTCTTTTCCTCTTCCTGTCCGAGGACAACACCTATGGAAATATCTAATGCATCGGTGGAGATGTGAAATGGTATTTTCTAATTTGGCCCCCTCAACACCAGTGCTATCGAGATCAACTTCTTAAGTCCTGCAAATGACACATCATACTTGTCAGACCACTGAAACTCTACATTACCAGTCAAATCATTTAAAGGTGCAGCGGTTCTTGCAAAATTTTCCATAAATCTACGATAGTATCCTGAAGCGCCAAGGAAACTACGTACCTCAGTTTGTGTGTGTGGTGTAAGTAGATTAAGGAATACCTCTATTTTTGTTGGATATACTCTAATTCCACCTGCAGAGATATAATGCCCTAGTACCACACCTTCTGTCATCATCATGTGACATTTTTCATGGCTTAAACATAACTTGGTCGCAATGCACCGTTCTAGTACTTTCTCTAGATTATTTAGTGCTTGATCGAAGTCGTCGCCATAAGGAGTGAAATCATCCATATAGACTTCAAGTCCTTCGTTGATCAGATCACTGAATATGCTTAGAATGGCCCTTTGAAAACTGGTTGGAGTGTTACAAAGTCCAAAGGGTAATACTCTGTATGAAAAAGTGCCCTAGGGGCATGTGAATGTAGTTTTATCTTGATCTTCTGGGGCAATCTGAATCTGATTGTACCCACTAAAACCGTCTAGGAAAGAAAATAATTTCTTTCCTGCCAAAGTATCCAGGACCTGATCAATGAAAGGCAAAGGGAAGTGGTCTTTTTCAGTGGCTTTGTTAAGTTCCTTGTAGTCAACATAGATTCACCATTTCCCATTTTTCTTTGGGACAATCACTAATGGGGAAACCCACCGACTATCTGAGATAGGATATATAAAATCTACGTCCAACAACTTTTGTAATTTTTCTTTAACGATATCCCTGAGGTGAGGATTCAATATTCTCTATGGATGTCGGATAGGTAGGGCATCTTTTTCAACATAAATGTGGTGTGTACAGAGTTGTGGATCAATACCTTTCATATCAGAATATTCCCATGCAAAAGCTTGTTGGTATTTGGAGAGGAATTGGATTAGCTTTTGTTGTTGTTGTTCATCTAAATTGGAATTGATGTTTAGAGACCTCCCTGGTGCAATCTCGACAGGTTTTTTGTTATGAACGATTGTAGTTGGAATTTGGTGTTCCATTAAATCTTCCAGTAGGTATCCCTGTGCTTCACAGTCTAGAAAAACTTGGAGCATCCGTGTAACACACCCACTAACTAAATCAAATTTTTCTGGTCCTCTGTTGGATTCGAACTCCTAAATAACCAAGGAGGCCTAGCGTAAGCTGGCTCTATCTCTCCCCTACTCCATTCCCCTGTGATCGGGGGACATGTTCACGGCTCAATTCGATCGTAGCGTCTCAGGTATTTCGCGCTTAGGCTCTACAATAATATCTACGCGCCCGACCAATGGGGACAAGTTCCTACCAGGTCAGCAAATGGCCAATAGGAACAATCCTCTACAGGGGTAACGAACCACCAATGAGAACAAACCCCGTTGCGCATTTAGGT
>JASDQU010373591.1:66777-77250 GCA_032191745.1 Picea mariana
TGTGGCTACAACATTTTCTCACTGAGTTGAGCATTCAGTTTCATCGACCGATCGTCATCTAGTGTGACAACCAGAGCACTCTGAAGTTCTGTAGAGATCCAGTTCAGAGGCAACGGATGAAGCACATCGAGATCCACATGCAATAAATCCAAGACTTAGTACATGAGGGGATCATCGACTTACATTTCTGTCCTTCAGCAGAACATACGTCTGACATTTTCACCTAGACCTTCACTGAGAAAAAATTCCATTCTCTACGAGGTCATCTTGGAGTGAAGGACATAGTTTCCTAGCAACTGTAGTTCTTATTTTTTTTACATACATTGTACCTTGAGGGGGGGGTTTTCCCATGAGGTTTTCCCTCTTTCCTCGCTTTATTTTCAATGTATCTTTTGTACTTGGGTACCTAACATGGCCTCGTTTCCAGGACCCAATCTTTATTTTCACCATAGTGATGTTCAGGGGGGGTGTTGGGGTTACTTCACACACACCTAGGATTTATTTTTCCTAAGTTTTTTGTTTTTTCATTAGTCATAATTAGTCATTATACAGTTTCCTATATTTTAGGAGAGAATATTCCACCTGGAGAATATTCTCTTTCAGTTCACACTTCAGTTTGACTAGTTGAGTTGAGTTTAGATGTTGCAATGGGATCATCACCATGCTAATTCGACCTTGCCTTGGTATCATCACCAAAGTGGCACATTAGCCTTGATTCCTTGAGTTAACTCCTCACTACTTTATGTTCAGTTAGTTAACTGAAGACTAGTTGACTAGTTAATTCAACTAGTTGGCAGTTCACTCCCGTAACTGCCTGAGAGACTAGAATAGATGGTAGTTCACTCCCGTAACTGTTGGTGTGTGTCTAGATCACTCTAGACCACCAATATGGTGACTTGGTTCACCTCAAGTCGAACTCATTGAGTTATACAGAGTATATCATGTGTAATTTATTCATTATTCATAACGGTTAATGAGAATTCTTTCCATCCTTTCTCTCCTTCTTCTTCTTTTTCCAATTTTCTCTACAAATGTGTGTATCATTGTTTAGCTAGATATATTCTTTGCAGGTCAACACATTTACTTCAACAAATTTGGATCCAGAACTTGCCAAAGTCCATAGAAATTACCATGCAAGAAGTTGTAGAAAACAAAAAAACTCGCATTGCAGATACAACTTTCCCGTGCCGCCAATGAGAGCTACAAGAATCATAGAGCCACTTAGTTTAGAGGAAAATGTTGTTGTTGATAAATCTAAATCCTTGTTCACATTTCTAGAACAAGGAGAATTTGACGAGCTGATGAGCTTCGATGCCTTCTTGACAGAGCTAAATCTATCAGAAGATGAGTACATCCAAGCCATACAATGTATGCTTAGGCAACCACGAATTTTACTTAAACAAAAGCTTTCCCATATTTGGAACAATAGTTTCTCCAAGGACATGCTAGTTATGTGGAAAGAAAATAAATATGCGCAGTATGTGCTCAATGCATATGCTGCAGCATCATACTGTACCTCATATATGACAAAGGTTGACAAATCTATGACAAGTGCATTTAGAAGAATACGCAAAGAACATGAAAGAATTCATATTGATGCCATACAAATGATATGCACACTTGGTAATACATTGCTTAATCTTCAACAAATGTCTGCTCAGCAAGCAGTTCACATTGCACTTTCCCTTCCCCTCACTTGTAGTTCAAGAAAATGTGTCTTCATAAACACAACTCCACTTGAAAAATGCACAATTGTGCTTAAACCACCGGTTTTGCTAGAACAAGAGCCTGACAATTCAGAAGATGTGCTATGTCGCTCTATTGTTGATTATTACCTCCAACCTCCATCTCCTATTAGGCATTTCTTCTTAGCAAAATCGTATCGCATTACAAAAAAAATGGTGCACCCATATCAAAAAGAAAAAAACCCTATGTGATATGGTTTGTCAAATACAATAAACATTTTGACTATGAAAACTATTGTAGAGAAAAACTGTTGTTGTATGTTCCGTTCGATGAAAATGAAGAGACATTAAAACATAACTTCTCTACATGGGAGGCTGCGTATGTTGCATCTGAGACTATAGTGCACATCAATGAAGCTAGATTTACCTATAATGTTAATCCAACATGGGGTGATATAGAGGTTGCAGTTAATGACCTAGAAAACCCTGACCATCATGATGAGACATTCACAAACCAAAAAACAACCAGAACTCCTTCCGATTCCTATGACTTACAAGCGGATTTTCCTCGTTCTCCAGCAGGTAGAAGTGAAAAACATATGAATCTTGGTTTTCAAGTCACAAAACATCCTTTCCTAATTGAAAATAATGAATACCACAAAATAAGACATCTATTGAATCGTGAACAACAAACAATTCTAAAGGACATTACTCTTAAAAAACGCTTGAACATGGACAGTCCTGTGCACTTGTTCCTTACAGGTGGAGCATGAACAAGCAAGACATTCACAATGAACACATTGTTCCAAATGCTTATACGAATCTATGATTCAAACAATTCCTCTGATCCTATGAAACCAAAGGGCCTAATAGATGCATACACGAGAAAAGCTGCATATAATGCAGGTGGAACAACAGTCCACTCTGCATTTTTAATGCCTTTTAACAAGTCATCGTTTCTTCCACTTAGCAAGGAAATTTTGGATACATTGTCTAAGCTTTATGAGGAACTCCAAATTGTCTTTATAGATGAAGCATCTTTGATTGGGAGTCGGTTCTTGTATTCCAATGACAACCGACTAAGAAGCATAAAACATGTGCACACAAAATACTTTGGAAACAATGACATGCTATTTTGTGGGGATCTTTACCAGGCACAACCCATCCAAGATTCTTTGATATTTGAACAATATATCGTTAACATGGAAATAGTGACCCATGACTTCTGGAGAGACAATATTAAATGCTTTGAGTTGCATACTACAATGCGGTAGACAGATGAAACATTCATTGCAATTCTGAATATAATGCGCACAAAGAACCAAACATATGATGACTTAACATATATCAATTTGAGGTGCTTGCGACCTGCACCAACAAACCCAACGTTCCCTTACCTCTTCAACAGAAATAAGGATGTTGCAATGCATAACAACCACTTGCTATCGGTCATGCATGGTGATGATATCATCATTAATCAATTGACCTGGAAGAAGACAACCATGGAAATGTGCCACGTCATGAACATATAGTCACTTTACCTTTGCAGCTTATCCTCAAATTAGAAATGCTAGTTGAAATATATGCCTGTAACTATGATTTACAGGATGGCTTGGTCAATGGTGCAGATGGAATACTAAAAGGATATACGAAAATAGAAAATCTTGATGTCCTTTGGATTAAGTTCCATGAATTGCATATAGACCAACGACAAGCAAACAAGTTGTCTTATCTATATAATTCAAACACTGGAAGCGATTGGACACCTATTTTGTGAATATCAAAGCCAGTATCGACATTAGCAAATACAGGTCGACTGAAGATTCAATTTTTTTTTCCGATTAAACGTGCATGTGCACGTACAGTCCACAGATCATAAGGACTAACACTTGATAATGTTGCATTTCAACCTATTGGAATTCAGATACATGGAATTGTATACACAACACTGTCCCGTGTCAAAAGCATAGACTCCTTGTATTTACTAAGTCCTCTCACAAAAGATAACTTCAAAGTGAAATAGAAATTTGATATTGAAATGAAACGACTTAGGACCACCACAAAATGAAAACTGCACTATGATTACCAATTCATACAAGCAAATTCATCTGTATCAATTCTCTTGCTTAACACACACAACTTAAATGCACACATGGATGATATACTGAATGACTATGATATAATGCAATCCAATATTCCGTGCTTGCGGGAAACACACATGGCATTATTCATGCAGAACAAACATTTCCCAAATCACAATTGCATATCAAGTTACATTACACATGGGGTGATGATATTGGTGAAAAAATATGTACAAATTTTGGACCATATACATATCGAAGAAAATAATGTTGAAGTGGTGCTTGCAATTTTTTTTCCATGAAATAAAAGTTGCAATACTGAATATGTATGTTGCTCCGCATGCAACATTATCCAACATAGTAGATGTTATTTGCAATGCATTGTGCCATTTCCATCTGAACATACCCATTGTAGTTGTAGGATACTTCAATATTGACATGCTACAAAATAATGACAAAACAAAAGAATTGGAAAACTACATGTGCAAATACAGTCTCCTCTTTCTTTTGAACAACACAAGCCATCTGCAAAACGCACTTATTGACCATGTCTGGTCGAATGTGACCATTCCTCAATACAATATGTTTATCTTAGGCACATATTGGTTTGATCACGATACAATTGATATTGCACTTGAATTATGAGATATACATCAAACATATTGCAAAGTCATATTTCTATGTTTCAAAGCATATCTGTATAGCTTGTTGGAAAAAAAAAAAAAACAATTATCCATCTTCTTAGTTTTCCCTGATTTTTGCACATACTGCTCTGGCGACCATACAGTTGGTGTTGTACTTGAATTATAAAATATACATTATGCCAAAAAAAAAAGGGTACACCCTTCTAAAAACTATTTGTTACTCTATTCATCTTATTCTATTTTTTTTAGTATATGTGCATAGTGCTTGCCTTTTTCTTTACATGTAAACTTATGTTCATATCCCTTTTGTTTTGTACTTTTGTTCATAGAAACAAACAGGAAAAATAGATGTCGCAAAGAAATCCTAACCAGATATGTGGAGGAATGCATGCAAAGGTACATTTGTTTCTACCCGTCTTCCATACTAAACAATTTTTCGTTTACTCTCTGTATTTGTCGAACTTGTTTGCAAGTGCTTTTCTTTTTTTTTTCCACCTAGAGCCTACCAGCCCGCAGGTCCACCATCCAACAGAACTGAAATGTTGAGCTAGCCATCCCGCATGTCCACTTGTCAATTTGTATATCTCTCAACTATGCGTGCTATTTGCAGGACACAAAACATTAGAGGCCCAATTTACAGCCCGCCAACCCACAAGTCCGTGATCCAAATAAGTGGCTAAGTATGGAATAAGAGATCTGTGCATATTTGGTATGTATTTCTCATTTCTGGGAGCCCGCCATCCCTGGAGTTTGTGTGTCGATTTGTATATCACGAAAATCACTAGAAGTACAGTGTTGACCTGGCCAGCCCACAAGTCCGCTTGTCAATTTGTATATCGCGGAGTTGTGGATGCTATTTGTAAGGAAAAAACAATAGAATCTCGTTTATGACCCTGCTAGCCTGACAACCAGCGATCCAAAAAGTGTACATGCTCTATAAAATCTCAGCCACCCCACAAGTCCTCTTGTCGATTTGTATACTGCGGAACTCTGTGTGCTATTTTTAGGACATAAAGCAATATAGGCCTATTATTTGAACGCGCCAGCCCGAGAAATGCAATCCAGAAAGTGGCCAAGTATGGAATGCGATATCCATACATGCTCTATAAAATCTCATGTCCATACTTTATAAAGGTCCATATTTAATTTTTCCTGGTTTCTACACATACTGATTTGGTCACCACACAGTTGGTGTTGCACATGAATTATGAAATATGCAGTATGAGTCCGATCGAGCCCTTTGGTTTCCTTAGCCAATTTTATGCCCACGGGTTCCCCACTACGTGTTATCAAACTCTTGTTCCCCATGTTCCAAGTGTACATATTGAATCCAAAACTTCGTAATCCATGTCTATGCTCACGGTTTCCAAGGTGATGGACTGACATATTTCATGTCCATTTAATTTTGCACCCAACACTTCGGTGATCTACAATTGGACCCAGACTAGAACCTTGCGACTCATTTGCTAATTTTATTTAATTAAATTGTACAATATCAATATTCATTATTAATAATTTAGTACTTGAAAATAATGTTTTTAGATAATGTTAGCTATATAACATATATGTTATATGTTATACATGTAGACAATCGCAATCTTGAACCCTCCAGTCCTGGACTCCGTCTGTCAATTTGTATATCACGGAACTCCCAGTGCTGCGTGGAGCACATGGGAAAATAGAAGTGCAATTTTGAGCAAGCCAGCTCGAAGTCCACCTATAACTTTGTATATTGTGGAAGTCTTGGTGCTATTTGTAGGACACAGAACAATAGAGGCCCAATTTTCAGCCCGCCAACACGAGAACCCGCGATCCAAAAATTGTCTAAGTATGGAATGAGGGATCCGTACATGCTCTATAAAATCTGATATCCATACTTTATAAAAGTACATATTTAGTATGGATTACTTGTTCCTCGAAAAATTTCTAGGCCCAGAACTGGTGGATACATGTGTTCATATTTGCACTTACTTTTATATCGCCACCCCGACTGTCTGCTTGCCCATTTCATATTGTACATATTACATGTAATATGTATTACATATTACATGTAATGTGTAATACATATTTAATTTTGAGCCTGACACTCGTGGAGTCCATCTATCAATTTGTATATTGCGGAACTCTGAGTGCTATTTGGAGGACATAGACCAATAGAAGTGCAATGTTGAGCCAGCCAGACCACAAATCCTCTTCTCAATTTGTATATCGCGCAACTATGTACATGCTCTATAAAATTTAATGTCCATAGTTTATAAAAGTACATATTTAGTATGTATTTCTCCTTTCTCAGAGCTCCCCAGTGCTGGAGTCCATCTCTCAACTTATATATCATGAAATCAATAGAAGTACAATGTTGATCCAACCATCCCACAAATCCACTCGTAAATTTATATATCACGGAATTCTGGGTGCCATTTGTAATGCACAGAACAATAGAGGCCCGGTTTTTAGCCCGCCAGCCCGAGAACCCGCGATCCAAAAAGTGTACATGCTCTATAAAATCTCAGCCAGCCCGTAAGTCTACCTGTCAATTTGTATATCGCAGAACTCTGGGTACTATTTGTAGGACACAGAACAATAGAGGCCTATTTTTAGCCCGCCAGCTCGAGAACCCGCGATCCAGAAAGTGGCCAAGTATGGAATGCAATATCCCTACATGCTCTATAAAATCTCATGCCCATACATTATAAAGGAAAATATTTAGTTTTACTTTATTTGTACACATACTGGTCTGGTCAGGACACATTTGGTGTTGCACATAATTATGAAATATATTGTAGGAGTCTGACCGAGCACTTTTGTTCCCTTAGCCAATTTTATGCCTGCGAGTTCCCCACTAGGCTTTATCGAACTCTTATTCCTCGTGTTCTGATTGTACATATTGCATCCAAAACTTGCGTAATCCATGTCTATGCTCACGAGTTTGCAGACAACGGAGTGCCATATTTCATGTCCATCTATATCTCTACATCACGAGTCCAACCGACTGCCATTCGTTTTCACAGTTCACAAATTTTATGGCCACAGATTCCTTTGTGGGTGCCATCCACCTCTCATGCCCCGTGTGCGCCGTATACATTCTTCCACCCAAAACTTAGCTATGTAGCATATATGTTGTATGTCATACATGTAGACAATCACAATCTTGAATCGCTCGGTCTTGGAGTCAATCTGTCAATTTCTATATCATGGAACTTTGGGTACTATTTGTAGGACATGGAACAATAGAGGCCCAATTTTGAGCCCGCTAGCCCGAGAACCCGCGATCGAAAAAAATGGTGATCTGTACATACTTGAAAAATATGCATATTTAGTTTTCCTTGATTTGTGCACATACTTCTCAACTAATTTTATGGCCACAGGTTCCTTTGTCGGCACCATCCAGCTCTCATGCCCCGTATGCGTGGTATACATCCTGTGCCCAAAACTTTAGCGATCTACAATTGGACCCAGACTCGAAGCTTGCATCTCATTTCACTAGTACATATGACCAAATTTGCGATGGTTTTTCGTTGCTATTTCCACACTTATCCGTCGCAATTTCCAGCCAAGACTTTTTTTCATCACTATATCCACGAACCAGGTGTTCATGGAAACAATGATGAAATTAGCTCTCCACGTGTCATCATAATGTAAAAAACATTGTGGAAAGTTGCAATGCAAAAGCGTGGAAATAACGACGAAAATTTATGTCAAGACAAAAACTTACGACGCAGATGCTGTATGTGCGACGCAAAACCATGGAAAATTGTGACGAAAAAGTGTGGCAATAGCAACGAAAATTTATTCCAAGACAAAAACTTGCGACACAGATGCTGTATGTGCAAAACAAAAACCATGGAAAATTGCAATGAAAAAGTGTGGCAATAGTGACGAAAATTTATGCCAAGACAAAAACTTACGACGCATATGATGTATGTGCGACGCAAAACCGTGGAAAACTGAGACGAAAAAGCGTGGTAATAGCGATGAAAATTCATGCCAAGACCAAACTTACGACGTAGATGTTGTATGTGCGACGAAAAACCGTGGCAAATTGCGACGAACTTTTGTCTCTATTTCCACGGTTGTTCAAAATAAAAATTGGCTTCTGACGAACTATCATCGATATTGTGACACGTCCTTTAAGTTAAAAAAATAAAATACACGAGATATGGTATTACCATATTACACTGTAATATGGTATACCATATTACAATGTAATATGGTAATGCCATATTACAATGTAATATGGTAATGCCATATTACATTGTAATATGGTAATGCCATATTACATTGTAATATGGTAATGCCATATTACATTGTAATATGGTCATGCCATATTACAATGTCTCTAATTTCTCAACAAGATGCAAGAAGTTATTTTTAAAAACAATTTAGGATAACGATTTGTCCTGAGTGGGATGGTGACCTTGTAATTCAACAAGATAAGAAGAAATTCATTGATGACAAGTGTAGTAGGTGTGCAGGTCCACAGGTGTAGCCGACATTTCTAGTGGAAGCATGTGTTATCGTGAAGTTGGATTAGAAGTAAGGATACCAATATGACAATATACACAAAGAATAATTTGGACTATTACTTTCAAAAAAACACATGGATTCCATGAGTGAGTCATTATGCAATTTATATTACACAATACTATGGAAACACTTCTAAGATTGATGGATGATATCTTAAGACCATTTCTCGAACACCTTTATTGTAGCCTCCTTGGATGATATTTTGACTTTTAGCAAGATTTGGGAAGATCATTTGAAATATTTGGAGATGATATTTTTAACCCTTCAATACAATTAATTGCAAGCCAACATGAAGAAATATGAGCTTGGAAAACAATTATTGTTGTGTATGGATTTTGTAGTTAGAGGATGTGAATTTTGTATTGATCTAAGAAATATAAAATTCGTTGTAAATTGGTTGATCCTAGATAATTTAATTGAACCAAAGTAATTCATGGGGTTAGCAAATTATTTAGGAATGAAGTGTCTCTTCAATGCACATTAGAAAAGGCAAGTAGAACCTTTCAATTCATTGCAATTGAAAACCAAGTAACTGAAGCTTTGACATGAAATAATTGTAATGCATCAATATTAAATATATTGAAACTTGAAATTTCATTTGAAATCAAAGCAAATGTCGCATGATACATAATGGGGGAACCTTTGATACAATGAAGGAGTTGGATAACATAAAATTTGAAACTTTTGTTGGCGCAATCATAATATACCCAAAATAAGATAAGGAATTGTACATCATAGTTTAGGCATTGAAGTACTACATGAATTATTTGTTGGGAAAACGAAAAACAATTCACTAAAATCATAAGATTTTATAATCCTTGTCAATTGATCCAAGTCACAAAAAGTCCAGACTTCATGTGAGTGGTATCCTGCAACATTTTGATTCGGTAATCAAGTATGATAAATATATACAAAACCACATGGTCAATTTCCTTTAAGACCTCTTGATTTTTATTTGACCATAGCTCTAAAGTTAAACTCTTACGTACTTGAAGAATATAAGGGATTACCTACATCTAGCTCAAATTTTGGCAAATGGTTAAAACTTTACAAAACTTGTATATATATGCATGCCTCGAGTCTTTGAGATGATTGTAGGCTTGAAGGAGGATTAAAGTATAAATTTCATAATTTTGTTGTTTAGAAAGGAGAGCCAAGAATAAGCTCATGTGGGAAGCTTGAAGCTGTAAAGTTGATATACATTTTAGAATAAACAAGACTAAATAATATGGTAGTTTTTATACCATGTTGAAACATGAAAACAAGATGTAATTGTTGGATCATGTTGTCATTGATGCCAATGGTTTGATTATTTGGGAGATTTTTGGATCATACGTCATTGATGCAAATGGTTTGGTTTGATTGATGTCATTGATTGATGTCAAGTAATTGATTGATTGATGATTGATGAACAATGAATATGCATTGATGAGAATGATAGATGTCCAAGTGGAAACCAATTGATATGATGCCCTTGATGAGAATGATAGATTTCCAAGTGGAAACCAATTGATAAAGATGGATCATTGATATGATGCA